>JAYESA010000017.1:74470480-74485480 GCA_036927795.1 Iris macrosiphon | reverse complement strand
GTCTGACATGGGTCCAGGCTAGCCAAAACACTAAAATAACTAATAAAAAAATAATACAACCAATAATTAAATATTAATACAAATATTTATGATAAATACACAATTAACCAAATTAAAAAAATATCCTGCTCTAGAAATGGGGTAGTGACAAGCCTATCCTCCTTAGAAAATTTTGTCCTCGAAATTTAAAGTCGATCGTACTTCTTCTAGGTCAAACCCCCAACAATCATAGTCAGAAATTCTACCTAAACAATATGCAAGATCATGGTCCTACTGGTCGTGTTATCACAGTCTCCATCAGGGTCATTATACTATCTACCATAGCACAATGAAAAGTCTAACAGGTACTAATGAAGCACACCACAAGAAATGAAAAAGGACAGGAAGAAGAACAAAGAGACAGACCTGCTAACCCGACACCCGTAGCATCGGCCTCCTCTACCGTCAACGCATAAGCCCTGCCCTGCTGGGGTATCTTCCTCTACTGGTGCGGGGCATGATGCTGTGCCACAGATGGCGTAGCTCAACTCTCTGATCCTGTGCTCCACCAAATGGAAGTGCAGTGGGACAATCAAGCATCTGGTGAGCAGCTGATCCACAGAACAAACACACCTTCAGCCTCCTCCTATAAATATTCCAAGTGTGTCCTGCCTTCCTGCAGTAGGCACAAGTGGGCACTCTCTGATCCTGACCCTGCTGTGCTGTCTTCTGCACATAGGGACGCTTAGACTTGAGATCCAAGTCATCCTCTGCTCTCTAAGCGTCTCCTACTATCTGCTCGAAAGTTGCCTCGTGGTCACTCTAGTCAAAGACTTGACCGCCATGACCAAGCCCTTGCGAAACTTCCTCGCCTTTGCTGCCTCACTCAATCCCTCCACAAATCTACCCAGACGGCAGAACTCCACTGCGTACTCGTCCACCATCATGCTCCCTTGGACAAGTGCCTCAAACTGGCTCTCCAAAGCACTGAGCGACACATTTGGGAAAAACTTCTCCTTAAAAAGCCTCTTGAAAGCCTCCCAAGTAAGCCTTGGTGCCACGATCCTCGTATCAGTGTGATACCATTTCAAAGCAAGGTCGAACATCTGACAGTCCGCTGCCTCTATCTGTATGCTATCTGGAATCTGTGCCAGCCTGAAGATGCCCTCAATCTGCTCTATCTAGTCATCCGCGTACAGGATCCCTTCTGTACCTCGGAACTCCTTGGGCCGCATCCTCTGGAAGTCAATGATACTGTCCGGCCTCGGATGCTGAGTCTGATCTGCCTGTGGCTGGATCTGAGTCACTCTGTCCACTGCCATCATGGCCACCTGGTGGGCATTTTCAATGCCCAGCCTCATCACATCCACCTGATGGTGCTGCGCGTCCATCATCTCTCTGAAGAATGCAAACAATTGTACGGCGTCTACTGGTGCAGGAGGTGGTGGAGGAACCACCAAAATAACTGGGGTAGTCCTCGGATCGACAGGTATAGGAGGATCCCCCAGAGAAACAAATGCTCTCTCAATCGCAGGAGTGGTGAGTGGAGCGGTAGCAACTGCCTGAATACGAGCTGGACGAGAGGTAGCAAACCTCTAGGTAGCAACTGCTGGGACGGTATGATAGGATCGTGTCTTCGGAGGCATCCTGAACACAGATCAAAAGAAGTCAACACGGCGCAGGATACGATATCATCAAAGAAGGACAGTAATATTTCAAAAGAAGCAATTTTAGAATAATTAGATTGGAATTGTTCCTAGTAGTGATTGAGTACACTCTCATCCTAGATCCTATATCCTAGAGCAGGCTCGCAGCAATACAACTAAATTATTGTACTACCACGATATCGCACTAATTGTGAACCGAGACCTGCATAGGCCGCCACCAAAAACGTGTCACAATCCACACCCGGAAAATTGGGCATGAGTCGTGGGTACGTCCAGCCTATGCCGCAGCATCGGCGGTAGAACGTTGTCTAGGTCTACTATCTAGCTAACAATCTGTCACGACCCGCACCCGGAACTGGGGCACGAGTACGTGGGTACGTCCAGCCTACGCCGCAGCATCGGCGGTAGAACGATGTCTAGGTCATGATACTATCTAAGCAATCTTACATGAGCATCCAATCTCCATAAGGAGTCACGGATGACACAATATAATATGAACAACATACTCAATCACATAACTACAGCACGATAAGATATCAAATAAATAAAATAAAATACAACACAAGTCTAAATGGAAATAATCTAACTCAACAAATATCCAAGTCTCAACGAAGTATGCCGGAGACAAATCCGGTACCAAATAATCTGCTAAAAGAACTAACTAGATAACTAGTGATTCCGGCTAGACCTCCCGGAATTACAACTGGACTACCAAGTCCAAGTCTGCAGCCACTCACCCTGTGGTCCATAAAATGTCGGACACCAGTCCTCTAAGGCATAGTCTGGAAAAATATTTCCAGTCAGGAAGAAGCAAAGTATATCTCAAATAACAGTTCTATTTAATTGATAAGGACTATAAACAATAAACGGATGATGCTATATACTGAGAGAAGACAGTGAATAAATACAATGGCAAAATAAAGAGACAGACAATGTAAAGAGACAGGCAACATAGGCAATATGATACAGTCAGTGCATATATGAAATGAAGAGAACGAGGTACAATATCATATACGGGTGATGTAGTATATGATCTAAAATAGAGAACTGTAACTATTCTAAGTGTTTGAAATAGTAGTTTCGATATGTGATCAGCTTGGGAACATGTACGAGAGCTATATGGACTGGCTAATCATACGTGAGGAGTATGATTAATACTAATATTGTTCTATACTTTTACAATAGGGATATGATCACATTTCTCACTAACTACTTCCCCGCCCCCAACTAGTACAGTGGATCCAACCATGACACGTCACGATACACGAGCAATATCCAATCTATCATGTACAAGGTCTAAATATCAATATCGTGTACAATGCCAATACGATAATCAATGTAACATCTCATGACTGCAGATCCAATCTATATACTAGTCCGTGTAGCACAGTGTCAAGGATCAGATGTAACATTTCTAGATACTGAACTTATAGAAATTATCAAATAATTGGAAATTATCAGAGAATGTACTCGCCTTGGGTCCTTAGCTGGTAATACCAATATCATGTTCCAAAGTATCGCCTGGATGATCCAACAGTCAAATAGACAATCATAAAATAATACAATATTGCATCAGAAATTACTCTAACACACCTTTATAAATACACTGGACTCAGGGCTATGCTAGGTATAATACTGGTCAACTAGGGTCAAGTACGTCAAGTTGCACGGGCGTCGCCTCTGTGATTGCTTTGCAAGATAGACGGTCAAAATGATACGGGGCTTGCCAGTACGTCATTGTACATGTGGCAGTCAACTAACATTTACAGGGTTACAGGTCAATGTAAAGACGGGGTATCCGTAATTACACTTGGGTTGCCTAGTACCTATATATATATATATATATATATATATATATATATATATATTATACATATTATACATATTACTACTAACATATACATTAATATTCATTTGGTACGAAAAATAGATATGTGCATATATATACTTTAAATAAAAATTAATACTTTGTATATATATATAACATATATAAGAGAGAGATATATACAATACGTATATATATATATATATATATATACTAAATAGAATTTAATATTATATTTACATATACCAAAATACATTCAACCTATACTAATACATGCTCCATACACACTAATATATACTATGTATGTATATATAGACTAAATTAAGAATATGCTATATATATATATATATGTATATATATACCAAGTAAAAATATGCACATACTATATATATATATATATATATATATATATATATATATACCGATACAACATATTAACATATAACATTAAATACGTATATACTAAATGAAAATATACTTTATATATATATATATATATATATATATGTATGTATATACATACGAATCATACACATACCAATGTATATACTATCTACATATATATTGAATACATAAACACTTTTACATATATATACTAATATATATGTATATACACTACATACATACGTACACGCGTACGTGTACGCGAGGGAGGGAAGCCGTACCTATGTGCGTGCACGGGGTTGGCGAAGACGACGATAACGAGGAGGATGACGAAGACGACGACGATGGCGAGGTGGTGATGCTAGTGGAAGGGCTGGTTCACTGGTCGGAGTCGAGGGGGCTCGCCGGGGTCGTGACCGGAGTAGGGGGCCGGAGTTGGGTGAGTTCTGGTGGTGGTGGTGATAGCTCGTGGTGGTGGTGATAGTTGATGATGATGGTGGTGCTGTTGCTTCGGGTGGCCGTCGGGGGAGGAGCTGGCCGGAGGGGAATATTGAGGAAGGAGTTCGAGAAGGAGCTGGGCCGGGGAAGTTGCAGTGGAGGAGATCATGGTGGTGATGCGGGAGGGTTGGCCGGTTTGAGAAGGGGACTGCGGTGGATGGTGATATGGTGAAGTGGCCGGGGAGGAGATTGGTTCGCCGGGGAAAAGGTTGTGCAGGGTGGCCGAACTGGGTGATACTGCGGGAAAAGGTCGGGTGCAGGAGGAGGAACGGTGATTCTGATGGTGGGATGACGTTCGTGGCCAGAGGGGAGAGGCCGAGTGCCTGGAAAACGGAGCGGGTCGGCCGGAGCTGGGGGTCGGGGTGCCCGGGTGAACAGTGAAGGGGGCTCCTTAAGCCTAAAATAGGTGAAGAGGAAGAAGAAGAAGGAAGAAGAAGAAAAAAAGAGAAGAAGAAGAGAAAGTGAAAAAAAATGTAAAAAGCTACGGTTGAGTGAGGGGGAGGAGATGGGAGCTTCCCTAGGTTTGGGGATTAGGGTTTGCTTGGAAAGAGTGTGTGAAGTGACATTAAATAGGAAAGGGTGTGTGGGAATGAATGGTGATGATGCTCCCATTTTGAATGGGTGGTCAGGATTTGACATGAGGAATTACTCATGCAAGGGTGAGGGTTGGTTGACTAGTCAAATATTTGGGCTCTCTATTTGGTTTGAACCAATGGGGTGTTGACACCTAATGCAACATTTGCAAATTAGCCCCCTTAAATTTGGGTATTTGCACAAACACATGAAATGATAAAAAATTGGTGGGCGATTTGGTGTTTGGTGTTTTGTAGGGTGAGGAGATGTTGTGTATTTTGTATGGACTTAATGAATAGGGTATTTGGATTAAATAGGGATTAAACGGGATTAGTCAAAGTTGGCATCCCCAATTTAATTGGAAACAAATGTGAGTGGTGTTCTAAAATTAATTAGGAGTACATGGGGCCAAAATTAGGTTGGGTCACAAATATCATTAGTGAAGAAGACTCAGAACATAATATTACCCTAATTTGGGTTGCACAAAAAAATGGGTCGAGATTGCCTCCAATTTCGATTGGAACGCACAATGATACAAAGTTGGAATTTATTTAGAAATTAAATAAACGTCAGCAACAAATATTGTGTTACTAAAATGAAGCACAAGAGAGCATAATTATGAGTTACAAAAATGTCAAAATGGAAGGCGGGCACGTCTAGGGCAAGGTTGTAAAATTTGTTGGAAGGCAAAAGCTAGTGTAGCGCTCCAAATATCGAAGTAACGGTAAGACACAATTATTAAATAAAATTACGGTAATTAATCACAATCCCAAATAATTAAATTTTAATTAATACAAATTAATACATAATCCTATAATTCGGTCAAGTGTTCATCTAGTAGGCTTCTAGGTCAAGTCTACCAGCTCAAGCATTAACGAACATTGTACATATACAATATACTTAAATACACATCTCATATAATTACTTAAATTAAATACACACATCATGCAATCATTTAAAATAACTACCACAATATTAATAATATACAAAAAGTCAAAAATACCCCTGTTCTTGGAATATGGTAGTGACAAGTCTATCCTCCTTAAAAAAAATTCGTCCTCAAAATTTAAAATCCTCAATAGTAGTGTTTATTCATTATATATTATTTTCCATCAAATCTAGGTTCATCAAACCATTTAATAAATAAGTAAATCCATATTGCTATTCCACAAAAAATTACAAAATTATATAATTATCGTATTCCTGAAAATCTTCGGAGTAAAATAAAATTCTAATTTTTTTTCCACAATTTCCTCCAAAATTTTTAAGTTAATAGTTAAATACTCAAAATTTAATATCCACTCCTCTAATTTAATTTCAATCAATGCATATATATATAATTGAAATCTTGTCCCAAAAAGTTTTAATTCAAACACTAATCCACTAATCATCTTACTCCGCAAATTTTAAGTCCAATCGGTGCGTATAAAAAAAAAATTCTAAGTCCTTATCCCAAAATTGAATTCAACACTAATCGAATTCAAACACTAATCCATCAATGATCTTATTCCTTGGTTTTCCTTTTTTTTTTCACAAAACTCAAATAATGCAATACTTATGAAATCTTCAAATACAACATTTATAATATAAAATTTAAATTCATATCTCGCAATCAAATAGATATAATAATAATCTACTAAATTTCCTCAAGTTTTAATGATAAATTATATCATAATCAATAAATCACCAATTCTACCATATTAAATTCTTAACCTTTCATTTAAATTAATGTTTATCCTTAAATTTTTAATGATAATTTAATCATATCTCAATCTTGATAAAATCAATGATCCATCAATTCTGCTATATTAAATCCTTAACTCTTTATTTAAATTAATGCTTATCCTCAAAATTTAAGCATTTTGTCTCTCTTGCTAAGTCATAACCTCTTCATTAACTCTACTATGGTCAACCCCCAATAATCACAGTCTACAAAAATTCTACCTATAGTCATTTAATATGCAATCTAAGGAAAATATGTATGGTTATGGTGTCTTTTGTCATGGTATTGTAGTCTCTGTCAGGGTGTACTACTAACTATATTCTAACAAGAAAATTATGCATACAAACTACGGTACTAGGGAATCAGTTAATCAATCAAATAGAAAGGAACAGAAGAAAGGAAAGAACAGAACCTGCTAACACATTACCTGCAGTATCGGTCTCCTCGACCGTCATCGCAAATGCCCCGCCCTGCTGGGGTGGTTCCCTTTGCGGGTGCTGAGCAATATACGGTTCCACAGGTAGCCGAACTGGATCTCTATAATTTGGAGCTGTGCGCTGGCCGGGAAGATAAGGGACTCGAAGACAATCCCTTACTCGATGTCCCGTAGCGCCACAGTGCAAACAAAGTCCTAGCCTCATTCTACAGCTCTCCCAAAGGTGACCTGGCTTCTTACAGAAATGACAAGTTTGTTGTGTCTCTCTCGGAGGCTGCTGCTGATCCTGCTGAACACGAACTGGTGCCTGGTACTGCTGTTAATACTGAAACGCCCATGGCTGTAGCTGAATATGAACTGGTGCCTGGTACTGCTGTTGATACTGAAACGCCCATGGCTGTTGCTGAATATGGGGACGCTTGGCCGGTCCTGCACTACCATTCGTATCTCCAGAAATATTGTGACACCTCTTTGGCCTGAGATCCAGATCCTCTTCTGCAATCTGGGCATCCATCAAGATACCCTCAAAGGTAGCGGTACGACGACCAGAAGTGCGCGACCTAATCTCTCTCGTCAGCCCCTTTCTAAATTTTCGGGCTCGATCTCCTGGGTCCCGAATCATAGACGATGCAAAATGGCTCAATCGACAGAATTCTGCAATGTACTCATCGACCGACATGTTTCCTTGGACCAAGTCATGAAACTGACTTTCCAAGGTTTCTAATGCCACTTCGGGGAAGAACTTCTCCTTGAAGAGCTCCTTGAAGGTCTCCCAAGTAAGTCCTTGTGCAGTAAGTCTCGGCTTCGTACGATACCATATGAGTGCGATATCGAACATTTGACTGCCGACCGCCACTATCCGTAAGCTCTCCGGAATCTGGGCCAATCGCGGGCTCCTCTCTATGTCCTCTAGCCAGTCGTCAGCGTATAGTATCCCTTCGATACTCTTGAACTCTTGAGGCATCATCCTCTTGAAGTCCACTATAGTGCCTGATCTCTGCTATTGCTGCTGGCCAGGAAACTGCTGGTGTTGTGCTACTCTCTCCAAAGCTTGGAGAGCCACCTAATGAGCATTCTCCATGCTCTCTCTCATCAGCTCGGTTTATGCCTGGTGTGCTTCTGCTTGCACCCTCTGAGCCTCAGCTTGAACTCGCTGAGTGTCTGCCATCACTCTCTGGGCATATACCATGACCAGGATCAAGGTAAATATTTGTGCCCCGTCAATGGGCACATCTCCGGAAAACGGAGTCGGTGGAGGAGGAAGGTTGTCCGTCACCGCTGCTGCAATCCTTTGAACAGGTGGGGGAGGAGGATCCCCAAAAAGTGCAGATACTTCCACATGCACCAGAGATGTAGGAGGAACTACGACTGTCTGTCCATCAGGTAGAGAGGTGGCAGACCCCTCTAAAGCTAGTGCTCCCACTCTCATAGATCGTGTCTTCGGTGACATCCTGAAGATAGATCCAAAATAATCAATTTAGGCAATAAATATGATATCATCAAGGAAGGACAGTAAAGTTCCAAAGATGCAACATTCATAAGGAATAAGGATAACAAGATAAATAGATTGGAAAAATATTTCTAGTTGTGATTGCATAGGTCAATGATGCATCCAAGGTTTGATACCTCTATCCCTTTAGGTACCACAGTTCTACTACAAACACACTCACTGCTAGCTTTCTTACCTACTGCAATTGTTGATACTAGTTGTTCTTATCACTCAAGTGTACACCAAGTGCAACACACCATACTAACTACTGCTCCCTCTTATACAACCCTAGATGGACACCCAAGTCAGTTTGTAGTACAATCTCAATCATGCTTAAGCCAAAAAATCCTTACACAGGCACCTCATCCACTCATATACTAATATATATCTCTTCCACTTTAAAATTTTATCCTCAAAATAAAATCCTCAAAACTAACTCCTCGAACAATTTAAAGTAAAATGCATATACTTTCCTCAAAGTCAAATATTCAAATACTGAAACGAAAATTTAATCACTTCCAAAATCCTTACAGCTTTGTCTAGGTTCATTGAATTTAATCTGAATCCTCAAAAATTTTTAATAAAATAATATCTCAACTCTTCAAAATTCTTAAAAATTGAAATTTGTTTTCAATCTTCAAATTATAATTTAAATCCACATCTTGTAGTCCAATAACCCTAATGTTAATCTTTCTCACTGTCCTCATCAACATGTGTCATCAAATGATACCATAAATTAGTCCATAAAATTTATCTTGATATGAAATCAAAATCTACAATGACACCAAGATCTTAATTTAATAACTGATCAACAAGAATCAAATCCAATATCAACAAGTGAGAACGGACGAAAACAAGGGAAATGATTTAAATTGGAAATTATAATAAGATTCTTAGGGGTCTTCCCAGGAATCTCTCAAGGAATTATGATTGAGTATTCACTCTCATCCTAGTATCCTATGTCCTAGATTCTATTGCAGGCACGCAGTAGTGTAACAAAGATGTTACACTACCACGACATCGCACAACTTGCGAAGTCTGACTTGCATGGGCTGCCACTAAAAAAGTGTTATGACCCGCACCCAGAATTGGGGAACGAGTACGTGGGTACTTCTAGCCTACGCTGCAGCATCGGCGGTAGAATACTGTCTAGGTCATGATACTATCTAAGCAATCTCATACGAGCACCCAATCTCCATAAGGAGGCACGGATGACACAATATAATATGAACAACATACTCAATCACACAACTACAGCACGATAAGATATCGAACAAAAAAATAAAATACAACACAATTCTAAATGGAAATAATCTAACTCAACAAATATTCTAGTCTCAACAAAGTATGTCGGAGACAAATCCGGTAGCAAATAATCTGCCAAAAGAACTAACTAGATAACTATTGATTCCGGCTAGACCTCCCAGAATCACAACTGAACTACCAAGTCCAAGTATGCAGCCACTCACCCTGTGGTCCATAAAATATCGGACACCAGTCCTCTAAGGCATAGTCTGGAAAAATATTTCCAGTCAGGAAGGAGCAAAGTACATCTCAAATAACAGTTCTATTTAATTGATAAGGACTATAAACAATAAACAGATGATGCTATATACTGAGAGAAGACAGTGAATAAATGCAATGGCAAAATAAAGAGACAGGCAATGTAAAGAGACAAGCAATATAGGCAATATGATACAGTCAGTACATATATGAAATAAAGAGAACGAGGTACAATATCATATACGGGTGATGTAGTATATGATCTAAAATAGAGAACTGTAACTATTCTAAGTGTTTGAAATAGTAGTTTCGATATGTGATCGGCTTGGGAACATGTACGAGAGCTATATGGCCAGGCTAATCATACGTGAGGAGTATGATTAACACTAACATTGTTCTATACTTGTACAATAGGGATATGATCACATTTCTCACTAACTACTTCTCCGCCCCCAACTAGTACAGTGGATCCAACCATGACACGTCACGATACAACTGTAATATCCAATCTATCATGTACAAGGTCTAAATATCAATATCGTGTACAATGTCAATACTACAATCAATATAATATCTTATGACTGCAGATCCAATCTATATACTAGTCCGTGTAGCACAGTGTCAAGAATCAGATATAATATTTCTAGATACTGCAATTATAGATATTATCAAATAATTAGAAATTATCAAAGAATGTACTCGCCTTGGGTCCTTAGCTAGTAATACCAATGTCCTGTTCGAGAGTACCATTTGGATTATACAACAGTCCTATAGACAACATATAATACAATATTGCATCAGACATTACTCTAGCACACAATCATAATACTCTGAACTCAAGGCTACGCTAGGTATGACACTGGTCAACTAGGATCAAGTGTGTCAAGTTGCACGGGCGTCGCGTCTATGATTATCGTGAAAGACATACGGTCAAAATGATACGGGGCTTGCCAGTACGTCAGTGTACATGTGGCAGTCAACTAACATTTACAGGGTTACAGGTCAATGTAAAGATGGGGTATTCATAATTACACTTGGGTCGCCTAGTACCTATATATATATATATATATATATATATATATATATATATATATATATATTATACATATTACTACTAACATATACATTAATATTCATTTGGTACGAAAAATAAATATGTGTATATATATATATATATATATATATATATATATATATATATATATATATATATATATACTTTAAATAAAAATTAATCCTTTGTATATATATAACATATATTAGAGAGAGATATATACAATATATATATATATATATATATATATATATATATATACTAAATAGAATTTAATATTATATTTAGATATACCAAAATACATTCAACCTATACTAATACATGCTCCATACACACTAATATATACTATGTATGTATATATATACTAATTTAAGAATATACTATATATATATGTATATATACCAAGTGAAAATATGCACATACTATATATATATATATATATATATACCAATTTTAATACATATACCAAAATACATGTATATATATATACCAATACAACATATTAACATATAACATTAAATACGTATATACTAATTGAAAATATACTTCATATATGTATATATATATATATATATATATATATATATATATATATATATATATATATATATATATATATACATACGAATCATACACATATCAATACGTATACTATCTACATATATATTGAATACATAAACACTATTACATATATATACTAATACATACGTATATACACTACATACATACGTACACGCGTACATGTATGCGAGGGAGGGAAGTCGTACCTGTGTGCATGCACGGGGTTGGCAAAGATGATGATGACGAGGAGGATGACGAAGTCGACGACGATGGCGAGGTGGCGATGCTGGTGGAAGGGCTGGTTCATTGGTCGGAGTTGAGGGGGCTCGCCGGGGTCGTGACCAGAGTAGGGGGCCGGAGTTGGGTGAGTTCTAGTGGTGGTGGTGGTGGTGATAGCTCGTGGTGGTGATAGCTCATGGTGGTGGTGGTGATAGTTGATGATGGTGGTGGTGCTGCTGCTTCGGGTGGCCGCCGGGGGAGGAGCTGGCCGGAGGGGAATGTTGAGGAAGGAGTTCGAGAAGGAGCTGGGTCGGGGAAGTTGTAGTGGAGGTGATCACGGCGGTGATGCGGGAGGGTTGGCCGGTTTGAGGGGGGGACTGCAGTGGATGGTGATATGGTGAAGTGGCCGAGGAGGAAATTGGTTCGTTGGGGAAGAGGTTGTGCAGGGTGGCCGGACTAGGTGATACTGCGGGAAAAGGTCGGGTACATGAGGAGGAGCGGTGGTTTTGATGGTGGGGTAACGTTCGTGGTCGGAGGGGAAAGGCCGAGTGCCCGGGAAACGGAGCGGGTCGGCCGGTGCTGGGGGCCGGGGTGCCCGGGTGAACAGTGGAGGGGGCTCCTTAAGCCTAAAATAGGTGAAGAGGAAGAAGAAGGAAGAAGGAAGAAGAAGAAGAAAAAGAGAAGAAGAAGAGAAAGTGAAAAAAAAATGTAAAAAGCTTCGGTTGAGTGAGGGGGAGAAGATGGGGGCTTCCCTAGGTTTGGGGATTAGGGCTTGCATGGGAAAAGTGTGTGAAGTGACATTAAATAGGAAAGGGTGTGTGGGAATGAATGGTGATGATGCTCCTATTTTGAATGGGTGGTCAGGATTTGACATGAGGAATTACTCATGCAAAGGTGAGGGTTGGTTGACTAGTCAAATATTTGGGCTATCCATTTGGTTTGAACCAATGGGGTGTTGACACCTAATGCAACATTTGCAAATTAGCCTCCTTAAATTTGGGTATTTGTACAAACACATGAAATAATAAAAAATTGGTGGGCGATTTGGTGTTTGGTGTTTTATAGGGTGAGGGGGTGTTGTGTGTTTTGTATGGGCTTAATGAATAGGGTATTTGGATTAAATTGGGATTAAACGGGATTAGTCAAAGTTGGTATCCCCAATTTAATTAGAAACAAATGTGAGTGGTGTTCTAAAATTAATTAGGAGTACATGGTGCCAAAATTAGGTTGGGTCACAAATATCATTAGTGAAGAAGATCCAGAACAGAATATTATCCTAATTTGGGTTGCACGAAAAAATGGGTCGAGATTGCCTCCAATTTCGATTGGAACGCACAACGATACAAAATTGTAATTTTTTTAGAAATTAAATAAACGTCCGCGACGAATATTTTGCTGCTAAAATGAAGCGCGGGAGAGCATAATTATGAGTTACAAAAATGTCAGAATGGAAAGCGGGCACGTCTAGGGCAAGGTTGTGTAATTTGTTGGAAGGCAAAAGCTAGGGTAGTGCTCCAAATATCGAAGCAACGGTAGGGCGCAACAATTAAATAAAATTACGGTAATTAATCACAATTCCAAATAATTAAATTCTAATTAATACAAATTAATACATAATCCTATAATTCGGTCAAGTATTTATCTAGTGGGCTTCTAGGTCAAGTCTACCAGCTCAAGCATTAATGAACACTGTACATATACAATATACTTAAATACACATCTCATACAATTACTTAAATTAAATACACACATCATGCAATCATTTAAAATAACTACCACAATATTAATAATATACAAAAACTCAAAAATTCTCCTCTTCTTGGAATGTGGTAGTGACAAGTCTACCCTCCTTAAAAGAATTCCGTCCTCGAAATTTAAAATCCTCAATAGTATTGTTTATTCATTATATATTATTTTTATCAAATCTAGGTTCATCAAACCATTTAATAAATAAGTAAATCCATATTGCTATTCTACAAAAAATTTCAAAATTATATAATTATCGTATTCCTAAAAATCTTCGAAGTAAAATCAAATTCCATTTTTTTCCATAATTTCATAATGATAACACAAGTACTCAACCACGAATCTAAGCACGATAAGATAACAAAGAAGTCTAACAACTACAAAGTCTAAACAACTGCAGCTAAAAACAACCACAATAATAATAATAGTAATAATAATAATAATAATACAACAATATCCTGAATCATATACAATACAAGGTCTCAATCCAAAATCGGGGACAAATTCGGTACCAAATGCTAATAAAAATAACAACTGAGGTCCTAGTGATCCCGGCTACCAACCCGGAATCACTCCTAAACTAGAGGATCCTTATCTCCACCATCGACAGGCTGAGGTCCATAAAATGTCGGACACCAATCATCCGGATCCTCTGGGAAAAATATATCCAGTCAGAATTGGAGCAATTACATCTCTAACAGCAGTTCCAGTTAAATAATAAAAATATAAAGCGGTTATAGCAAGTAGCAAGTAGCAAGGTGAAGGAAATAAAGTATGAACAAGAAATATATACATATCACTGGTGCATAAAGGTAAAGATGCATGAATTTCAGAAGCAAGATAGTAATGACTACAGGATACAAGAAATCTAAACTAAGAGTAAATATGTGCACAATAACGTGTAGTGAGTCCAACAAGAATAAATATAATGAGTCAAGTCCAGAAACTATAAGTGAGACCAGCAAGAAATGCAAGAGAGTCCAGACTAGAAAGATTGAACTCGTGTCTTTGAAATACCTGTTTCGATATGTAAATGGCTAGGGGTAAGTACGGCTCACCGCACACTGGGTGTGCGGCTGCTATCATTTCAGATTAGACATAAGGGGGTGATTCCAGTGATTCCAGTTGGGAATATTTATATGTCTATTCGAGTATTTGCCCGTCCCGACTAGTACAAGTGAATCCAAGACCCGACACGTAAATCAAGTATGAGTCCAGCCAGAAACATGAGTGATGCCTGTAGTGAGTCACGATGTGATGTCAGTAGGTGATTCCATAATAGAGGCCAGAAACATGAAATATACGTGTCACAAGTAAATGAATCCAAAAATACTAGTCCTTGT
>JAYESA010000017.1:74380480-74465480 GCA_036927795.1 Iris macrosiphon | reverse complement strand
GGAGCTCGGTGGTGGGTCGGGGTCATCGGTCTCCGCCGGAGTCGGGTGACTGTAATAGCGGTGGTGAAGGGTTTGGGGACAGCGGGGTGGCCGAGGTTGTTGGCGGCGACGGAGTTCACCGGAGGGGCTCGGGCGGAGGGAAGCTCGGGGTGACCGGGCTATCGAGGTGGGCCGAGATGGTGATGGTGGTAGTGGTGGCGGTGGTCTGATGGAGGCGGTGATGGCAGAGAGGGGTTCGACGGTGGGGGTTTAAATAGGGAAGGGCGAGGTGGAGCAGGGGGTTGAGGGCCGGCGGGGGTCATGGGGTAGTAGGGGTGGCCGCGGAGTCGGTGGCGAGGGATGTGGGCAGTCGTCGGCCTGGAATCGCGGGGACGGGGGATCGTGGGGAACATGGTCGGGATAAGGGTTTAGCGGGTCGGGTAGGGTAGGGTCGGGTCGGGTCGGATCCGACCCGTTTGGACGGGTTTGGGTCGGTTCAGCTGGGTTGGGTTGGGTTGGTTTGGTTCAGTCCGGTTCAACCCGGTTTAATCTGGTTTGAGTCTGGTTCAATTAAAACCTTGGATTTATAGCTATGTAAAAATAGTTTTTAGCCCAATAAATTCTAAAAAAATTACACAACATCTAATAATTAATAATACATCCAAAAATATAATTTGTAATATTTTAATAATTAGTTTAATACATAAAAATATTAATTCCAAAAGGATATTTTTAATAATTAATTAAAAATTACCAAAAAATCAAGAAAATTATTTTTAAAATATTTTAAAAAACAGGTTGTTACAATCTACCCACCTTAAAAGAATTGCGTCCTCGCAATTAAGAACAAAACAAAACCGGTTAGAAGAGATGACGCGGTTGCAAGACATGTTTGTTGAAGCATGACACAGAGAATAAGAAATTATGCACAAGAAAAAATTGAGAGAAAGGGTTAAGCAGAACACATAGGGAAGGAATAAAAAATTTCCCTAGAATGAAAGATAAGTAAAAGAAATTTGGATAGAGCAAGAAAATCTACAGCTTAGGAAAACTAGGTTATCACTTATTAATAAGTTCAAAATACTAGGGTTGAGGCTAAGGAAATGAATTAACAGGCACGTTCTAAAGCATTACTAGGAATAGATAGCTATGAATAACTTAAATCTTACGCGCATTCGCTACTCCACGAGTCTGTGCGTCCTCCATTGTCATCGCATAAGCTTATCCGCGTCCTTGTGGTAGTGCCCTCTGCTATTGCTGGGCCTGCTGGAAGAGTGATGCTCGAGGTGACAAGGGTGGCCTCGGCTGATATCCTTCTGGTACTGGTGAAGCTTGTCGATTTACTATCGGCGCTCCTTCTCGAGCCTTAGGGCAATCTGTAAAACCCCTTCCTAGAAAATCGCATATACCCTTTATTTATTAATTATTAATTAAAATGTAGTAATTAGATCTAAATAGGAGAAATTGATTTTTAATAATTTTTATTTTAGGTGTTCGGGCACTTAGATGACTTATGGGACCATCAGGAATTTTTTCGGAATTTATTTCATGTAGGAGACCCCTTGAGCAGTTGCTAGCCTAATGGTGTGCATTATTCTAATCCATGAATTTTCTTATGAGTATATATATAATATATATGTATACACAAATATATAAATGTATATATATATTTAGAAAGAAAAAGGAAAGAAAGAAAAAGAAATAATTAAATAGGAATTAAATAATAATAATAATAATAATAATAATAATAATAATAATAATAATAATAATAATAATAACAACTACTAAGTTACCATCCTTCAGCAACTTTTGCTTGCTCCCTAGGACCCGCTTCCATTAGTAATCCCTAACTCCCAGGAACCCCGCCCCCTTTGCATTTAGCAAAATCGAGCCAACTTCAGCAAGCCTATTTCCTTTTTTTTATGCGGACGAGCCAACTCACCCTCTCTCTTCCTATTATATTAAATATATATATATATTTATCTTTCAAAAACCCTAACCTAAATCTCCAGACCCTCCCCTTCTCATCTAGAGCCGTCACCGCAGCCAGAGAGCCCCGCCAAGCCGTCCAAACCATCCCGACGACTCCGACCTCGTGCACTACAGATTCCCACACGAGGGACCTTCGCTCCGGAATAGTTTCCCGTCGATTCGCTCAACCAAACGCCGTTCCGTCTTCACCGGTATGCTCATACCTTAACCCTCTTCCATATCTGTATTATAGCCAACCTCGAAAAATGTGTACCCCTAGGCGAAAAATAGCGTCCAAAGTGGGCGCGAGCAGACCCAATTCTGGGATCGCAAAAAACTGTGGTGACCACCCATATTGTCGAGTTCGTATCTCCCACCACAGAGATCCAAATTCGGTGATTCTTTTTGATACATGTAGAATACTTGACCTAGTTTATTTTTTGTCAAATAACCCTATATTATTAGCTGCTGTGGACATAATTAAATTCGTCACAAAACTGCATGAACCCATTTTTTTCAGATTTCCAAAAGTTGGAAAATAGAGCGCGCCCCGCCAAACGGGACCGCCCCGTCGTGTACCAAGTGTACCAAATAGTGCACGCAGCGTAACCGGACATGTAAAAATTTGTGAAAACTGATTTGGACGCGTGTGCACGCCGAAATCAGGCCGTATCCGCGGACACACCCCGTATCGCAACTTTTGTAGAACTCATGCGTATTTTGTGCACGCTTGTCAGATTGCGACGAAACTTATGCCACTGGACTCGTGGTAACGTGCTGGTCCTGTGACCCAATTTTTACGCAATTCTGAGACGGTTGACCAAATCGCCAATTGGCGGGCCCCACAGTTGACTTTTTGGACAAAATTGTGTTTGGCTCATCGGAATCCACATTTGGACATACCGTTGGGTTCGTATTGACATTTAGAGTTGTTTGACCTATAGTTTGTCCCATTTAGAGACTGTTACCCTTGGCACGCTTTTCGGTGCAAAGTAGGCCACACGTGGACCCCACTTTTGCCCGAAATGACCGTTTTGCCCCTGTGTCCAAATTGGACGAAAGGGATGTACTTTTTAGCTATTTTGCTCATTCCGAAAATGTTGGTGATATTTATTTCAGCATCCGGAGATGTTTGTTCGGAGTCCTTAGTTCCAGGTTCCGTGTCCTTAATATTTGGGCGCGTACACTTTACAGATTTCTTGCGAGGTAAGTATACCTTGCCATTGTACAGTATTTACATTCCATATGAGGCATGCATGTTTATTTTTTGCTTATTTAGTTCATTTATTTTAACTGCTATATAAACTGCGCGTCCAAGAAAACTTGGGTGCAACGACGGTGTCGTCGTACTATGTTTTTATTTATGTATATGCATTGGACCTACTTTATGAGACTATCTCATCTTTATGAGACATTTATGTTTCATTGGCCATGACACTATTCTTACACGAGTGTGAGTCACATGTAGGACACGGACTTGCGTACTCGGCTGGCCACCGGTACGTATAGGTCATACGACGGATAGGGATAACTGCCAATAGAAACTTTGCATGCTAGTAGACCTGGCAGTTATTAGAGGTATTATCGTGTCATGAACATGACATACTTAGAGCATTGGGTGGGGAGAACAACAAGTAAGGCATTTGGGCTCCTTTGCACTTTCCTTGTGTAACCCGTACGCTCCGCCGGAGATGCGCGGTCATGATGACCACTATATATTATATATTATCAGGCGGGCCTCCGGCGTTCGAAAGTCATCGTGCCTTTGTAGGCCCCTGGTTCTCCGAGAGAGTCATACCAATCCCAGTTTTTAGCCAGATAGCCCACTTGGTGGAAAGTTGTTCTCAAACTGCATTCACATAGATGGTTAGGCGACCCCAATGGATGTTTATTTTCAGTACTTTATTGGCATGTACTTTTTGTATCTTGTTACGTCCCTCTGAGGACCTGGTCCCTTTCCAGATATAGATGAGCAGGAGTACCCGCAGGAGTATGGACCTGGACCGGACGCTACCTATCAGTCTGAGGCGATCTTACCTTCTGATTATATGTGATTCATTGCAGCTGTTTAGAGATTTTAGTTGCTATTCTTTTTGAGACATTTATTCTTATATTAGAGTTTATTCTCTTCTCTCTTTAGTAGTTTAGTATAGTCGATTTGCAGTGGATTTGTTTCCACCCGACTATCACACTTTGAGATTACTATTTGAGACTGCTTCCTTGATATTCAGTTATTGATTTCCATTATTCTATTATTTGTGCTGTGGATGAGATATAGAACTGTGTGTGACTTGTTGTGACATATATTACCACTATGGATTGGATATTCATGTACAGCGTACGTGTGTATATGGTTTCCATATATTGGAGTTCGTATACATATGGCTGACGTGTTACGTATTCCTAGTCCTACGTATTTTGGGACTGGGGCGTGACATGTTTTTGTGGTGGCCCATACAGGTCAAGAATATATTGTCTCGGTTACGTAACTGTACCGAACAAGCCTGCGTATAGGAATAGAGTATAAGGATCTCATCCACGCTTGATTGAAATTCATCCTTCCTATTTAATACTTGCATCCTGTTTGATTCCTGTACTTTTTTTTAATCGTTTTGTACATCAACTGCAGAGAGATGGATATGCAAAATGGATGTACTGCCGCCAATGGCGACACAACTTCTGGAGTCAATGGTCAGACCCAAGGAGGGACCCCAACGATTCCTAGGCTTCCGGGGCCAGATGGACAGACTCACACCCCAGTTCCATCTGATCTTCCCGCTTCACCTATTGGGAACCTTCCACCTGTCCCAGTACCGCAAGATGGCCAAGCGCAGATGTTCCAACTCTTTCAGATGATGATACAGGAACAGAGGCAGCAGGCAGCCGAACAGAGGCAAGAATTTTTGGCAGCACTGGAGAGGATGGCTGCACAGGCTACTGTACCAGCCCAAGTACTAGCTCCAGTACCTCGAGCTAGGGTTGGATCAGTAAAGGATTTTGTTCAGATGGGTCCAAGGCAGTACAAGGGCACTGAGAGCCCGGAGGAGACTACCAACTGGATCACTCACACGCAGAAGCTACTGGAGGCATCGCAGTTACCTACAGACCTATGGATGACGGGTGTACGGACGCTTCTAGATGGTAATGCTCATCACTGGTGGGAATCCATGGAGCGCCAGTTGGGTACTTACCAGACTTGGGAGCAGTTCTTGGAGTGCTTTAAGGGAAAGTACTTCCCGGACACTGTCAGGGATACCTTGTATGATCAGTTTCTTCACTTAGAGCAAGGGAACCGAACCATGGACGAGTATGATGCCGAGTTTAGTCGACTCAGCAAATATGGCGCTGCTTTGATACCAAATAACTTGGCTAAGGTTAAGAGATTTCATCGAGGACTGACCCAGGAGCTACAATATTATACAAGCTCGCAGTCCCGAGTCTCTTACGTTGAACTACTGACAGAGGCCAGATTTCAGAAAACCATTAGCAGAGGAAAAGGAGGTCAGCTGAGGACACAACAAGGATCAGCAAGGATACAGCAGGGACCAGCCAGGATACAACAGGAGGGACCTATCAGACGTCCCTTGGCACAGCAGCATCAGCAACATAGAGCCGGACCATACCAGAATCCAGAGAAGCCCTACTGCAATTATTGTGGAAAACGCGGACATATATCGAGAGATTTTCGGACTCGCTTGGGTCAGTGTATGAGATGTGGCTCTGGACAGCACATGGCGAGAGACTGCCCAATGCAGCAGACACTTCCACCTCCAGCTCAGAGATTAGCGCTTCCAACACCGAAGCCAGCCCAGTAGATGACTGGACCGGGGGCACCCCGACCCCCAGCAGCAGGAGGATTTCAGAGAGGACCACCGCAACCTACACAGAAGGAGAAATATATGAGGACTGGACATGGACAACCGCAGAGGAACGGGCGAGCTTTTGTATTGGAGGTAGATGACATGGATCATGAGGTGGATGTCATAGCAGGTATTACCCTTGCTTTTACTTTTCCTGCTGTGACATTATTTGATACGGGAGCCACCCACTCATTCATATCATCTAGTTTTATTGCCAAACACAATATTGCTTCTACACCATTATCTAGTTGTGTTAGAATTCTTACCGGAGGAGGAGTTGTACCAGTTAGTCGAGTTTGTAGATCGGGCCCTATAGTAATACGTGGCAGAGAGATGAATGTCCAACTCTTAGTCCTTCCTATGCCGTCTTTTGATATTGTGCTTGGAATGGACTGGCTAAGCAAGTACCATGCTTTCTTCGATTGCTTTGGAGGAAACATTCTTTTTAAGGTACCAGGCCAGCCTGAACTTGAGTTTGTCCGAGGATCCACAGAAATCCTTGATGGTATGCAGCTCGCAATGGACGATGTTGTCTATCACCCTATTATTTTAGAATTTCTAGACGTCTTTCCAGAGGATTTGCCAGGACTACCCCCAGACAGAGACGTAGAGTTTTCAATTGAACTAGCACCCGGAGCAGCACCTATAGCATCGCATGTTTACAGACTGGCGAAGAAGGAGATGGACGAGCTGAAGGCACAGTTAAAAGAGCTAAAGAAAAAAGGTTTCATCCGATCGAGTGCATCATCCTGGGGAGCACCAGTGTTGTTTGTACCCAAGAAGGATGGGTCAGTGCGTATGTGCATTGACTACAGAGCCTTGAATGCAGTGACAGTGAAGAACAAATATCCATTACAACGCATTGATGACCTATTTGATCAACTCAGTGGAGCTAAGGTATTCTCGAAGATAGATCTGAGATCGGGATATCACTAAGTGAAGGTACGGAAGCAGGACATTCCGAAGACCGTATTCAGAATAAGATATGGGCACTACGAGTTTTTGGTCATGCCATTTGGATTGACCAATGCTCCAGCGATCTTTATGGACTTGATAAATTGAGTCTTCCACCAGTACTTGGACCAGTTCGTGGTCGTCTTCATAAATGATATACTTGTCTATTCGAAGAGCCACGAGGAGCACGAGGAGCACCTGCGGATTGTTCTAGAGACTTTCAGGAGAGAGCAGTTATATGCTAAACTCAGCAAATGTGAGTTCTTCTTGGACAGAGTTTTATTTCTTGGATATATTGTTACAGAAGATGGTATTTCTGTTGATCCAGAGAAGATCTCAGCAGTTGAGACATGGCCTGTTCCTAAATCAACAGCAGAGGTGAGGAGTTTCCTTGGACTTGCGGGATATTACCGACGGTTCGTGGAAAACTTCTCAAGAATAGCGACACCTATGACTCGTTTGACTTGTAAGGACCAAGAATTTATATGGACTGACGAGTGTCAAGCAGCCTTCGAAGAGTTGAAGAAACGACTTACTACAGCACCAGTATTGACGATTCCGTCAGGATCAGGAGGTTATGTGATCTACAGTGACGCATCAGGAAAAGGCTTAGGATGCGTATTGATGCAGCATGGCAAGGTGATTGTATATGCATCTAGGCAGTTACGAGTACATGAGAAGAATTATCCAACTCATGACTTGGAACTTGCAGCCGTTGTATTTGCTCTGAAGCTATAGAGACATTACTTATATGGGGAATGAGTGGAGATCTATACAGACCACAAAAGCCTCAAGTACGTCTTCACGCAGAAGGAGTTAAATATGAGGCAACGTCGATGGTTCGAGTTGATGAAAGATTTCGAGATAGAGCTACATTATCATCCAGGCAAGGCTAACGTGGTAGCAGACGCGTTAAGCCGAAAGCCAGCAGCTTACTTCTTGACAGCACAGAGGAAACTATTGGAGGACTTGCAAGAGCTTGGCATTGAAGTGATACTACCCGGAGCAGATGGGACACTAGCCAACTTGCAAGTACAATCATCATTGGTAGAGAGGATTAAGGCATCTTTGCCTACAGATGCCAGATTCAGGAGACTAAAGGAAAGGACAGAGTCTGGAGAGCAGACCGGATTGCGCATTCACGAGGATGGGACATTACGATGTGGTGATCGTCTTTATGTTCCAAATGGAGAGATTCGACAGGAGCTGATGACAGAGGCTCATAGTTCGATCTATTCTATTTATCCTGGAGGCACCAAGATGTATCGTGACTTACGACAACATTTTTGGTGGCATGGAATGAAGAGAGAGATAGCTCGCTTTGTAGCTAAATGTCTGGTATGTCAACAAGTGAAGGCGGAGCACCAGAGGACAGCAGGATTATTGCAACCACTTCCGATTCCAGAGTGAAAATGGGAGCACATCACTATGGTAATCGTCACGGGTTTTCCCAAGAGTCCAAGTGGGAGAGATGCAGTGTGGGTAATAGTGGACCGACTCACCAAGTCAGCCCATTTTATACCTTTTAGATTGGGTCAGTCTACAGAAGCTTTAGCTGACTTATATATGAGGCAGATCGTGAGATTGCACAGCATACCAGTCAGTATTGTATGGGACAGAGATTCGCGCTTCACATCGCACTTTTGGAGGAGCATGCAAGAGAGCCTTGGTACTCGTCTGAAGTTCAGTACATCTTACCACCCGCAGACAGATAGGCAGTCGGAGCGTACTATTCAGACCTTGGAGAACATGTTAAGGGCTTGCATGTTAGACTTCGGAGGATCATGGGAGGACCACCTACATCTTGTAGAATTTTCTTACAACAATAGCTATCAAGCGAGTATTCAGATGGCTCCGTTTGAAGCATTGTATGGAAGAAAATATAGGTCTCCTGTGTGTTGGAGTAACGTGGGAGAACGTCAGATTCTGGGACCCGAGTTGGTGGTCAGCACCGTAGAGATAGTCAAGAAGATTCAGGGACAATTGCGAGCAGCGCAAGACAGGCAGAAGCAGTGGGCAGACCTTCATCGTCGTCCCTTGGAGTTCAAAGAGGGCGATCATGTCTTCTTAAGGATATCACCGACCAGAGGCACCATCCGATTCGGAGGGCACGGCAAGTTGAGTCCAAGGTATATTGGACCATTTGACGTGCTCGAGAGAGTTGGAGAGGTGGCATATCGACTTGCGCTACCACCTTCACTGGAGGGAGTACATGACGTATTCCATGTATCGCAGCTTAGGCGATATGTGGCAGACAGCAGTCATGTTCTCGACCATTCGGAGATCACCATTGGGCCGAGCTTGTCTTACCAAGAGCAACCCGTGGGAATTCTTGATCGTCGAGAGAAAGTGTTGAGGAACCAGTCTATTCCCTTGGTTCGCGTAGCATGGAGGCATGGCGCGCCAGGAGAATCAACTTGGGAGCGCGAGGATGACATGCACAAGCGTTTTCCGAACCTATTCGCAGACCAAGGTATGAATTTACATTGTTAATTTATATCTTAAACCATTATTGCATTCTATCGTGGCTTAATTTTAATTTCGAGGACGAAATTTTTACAAGTTGGGTAGAATGTAAAATCTCTTCCTAGAAAATCGCATATACCCTTTATTTATTAATTATTAATTAAATTGTAGTAATTAGATCTAAATAGGAGAAATAGATTTTTAATAATTTTTATTTTAGGTGTTCGGGCACTTAGATGACTTATGGGACCATCAGGAATTTTTTCGAATTTATTTCATGTAGGAGACCCCTTGAGCAGTTGCTAGCCTAATGGTGTGCATTATTCTAATCCATGAATTTTCTTATGAGTATATATATAATATATATGTATACACAAATATATATATGTATATATATTTAGAAAGGAAAAGGAAAGAAAGAAAAAGAAATAATTAAATAGGAATTAACTAATAAATATTATAATAATAATAATAATAATAATAATAATAATAATAACAACTACTAAGTTACCATCCTTCAGCAACTTTTGCTTGCTCCCTAGGACCCGCTTCCTTTAGTAATCCCTAACTCCCAGGAACCCCGCCCCCTTTGCATTTAGCAAAACCGAGCCAACTTCAGCAAGCCTATTTCCTTTTTTTTACGCGGACGAGCCAACTCACCCTCTCTCTTCCTATTATATTAAATATATATATATATATATATATATATATATATATATATATATATATATATATATATATTTATCTTTCAAAAACCCTAACCTAAATTTCCAGACCCTCTCCTTCTCATCTAGAGCCGTCACCGCAGCCAGAGAGCCCCGCCAAGCAGTCCAAACCATCCCGACGACTCCGACCTCGCGCACTGCAGATTCCCACACAAGGCACCTTCGCTCCGGAATTATTTTCCGTCGACTCGCTCAACCAAACGCCGTTCCGTCTTCACCGGTATGCTCACCCCTTAACCCTCTTACATATCTGTATTACAGCCAACCTCGGAAAACGTGTACCCCTAGGAGAAAAATAACGTTCAAAGTGGGCGCGAGCAGACCCAATTCTGGGATCGCAGAAAACTGCGGTGACCACCCATATTGCCGAGTTCGTATCTCCCACCACAGAGATCCGAATTCGGTGATTCTTTTTGATACATGTAGAATACTTGACCTAATTTATTTTTTGTTAAATAACCCTATGTTATTAGCTGCTGTGGACATAATTAAATTCGTCACAAAACTGTACGAACCCACTTTTTTTAGATTTCCAATAGTTGGAAAATGGAGCGCGCCCTACCAAACGGGACCGCCCCGCCGTGTACCAAGTGTACCGAATGGTGCACGCAGCGTAACCGGACACGTAAAAATTCGTGGGGACTGATTCGGACGCGTGTGCGCGTCGGAATCAGGTCGTACCTCGCGTATTTTGTGTACGCTTGTCAGATTGTGACGAAACATGTGCCACTGGACTCGTGGTAACGCGCTGGTCTTGTGATCCAACGTAATTCTGAGACGGTTGACCAAATCGCCAATTGGCGGACCCCACAGTTGACTTTTTGGACAAAATTTTGGCTCATCGGAATCTACATTTGGACATACCGTTGGGTTCGTATTGACAATTAGAGTTGTTTGACCTATAGTTTGTCCCATTTAGAGACTGTTACCCTTGGCACACTTTTTGGTGTAAAGTGGGCCACACGTGGACCCCATTTTTGCCCAAAATTACCGTTTTGCCCCTGTGTCCAAATTGGACGAATGGGATGTGCTTTTTAGCTATTTTGCTTATTCCGGAAACGTTGGTGATGTTTATTTCAGCATCCAGAGACGTTTGTTCAGAGTCCTTCGTTTCAGGTTCCGTGTCCATGACATTTGGGCGCGTACACTTTACAGATTTCTTGCCAGGCAAGTATACCTTACCATTGTACTGTATTTACATTCCATATGAGGCATGCATGTTTATTTTCTGCTTATTTAGTTTATTTATTTTAACTGCTATATAAACTGTGCGTCCAAGGAAACTTGGGTGCAACGACGGTGTCGTCGTACTATATTTTTATTTATGTATATGCATTGGACCTACTTTATGAGACTACCCCATCTTCATGAGGCATTTATGTTTCATTGGCCATGACACTATTCTTACACGAGTGTGAGTCACATGTAGGACACGGACTTGCGTACTCGGCTGGCCACCGGTACGTATAGGTCATGCGACGGATAGGGATAACTGCCAATAGAAACTTTGCATGCTAGTAGACCTGGTGGTTATTAGAGGTATTATCGTGTCATGGACATGACATGCTTAGAGCATTGGGTGGAAAGAACAACAAGTAAGACATTTGGGCTCCTTTGCACTTTCCTTGTGTAACCCGTACGCTCCGCCGGAGATGCGCGGTCATGATGACCACTATATATTATATATTATCAGGCGGGCCTCCGGCGTTCGAAAGTCGTCGTGCCTTTGTAGGCCCCTGGTTCTCCGAGAGAGTCATGCCAATCCCAGTTTTCAGCCAGATAGCCCACTTGGTGGAAAGTTGTTCTCAAACTGCATTCACATAAATGGTTAGGCGACCCCAATGGATGTTTATCTTCAGTACTTTATTGGCATGTGCTTTTTGTATCTTGTTACGTCCCTCTGAGGATCTGGTCCCTTTTCAGATATAGATGAGCAGAAGTACCCACAGGAGTATGGACCTGGACCTGACGCTACCTATCAGTCTGAGACGATCTTACCTTCTGATTATATGTGATTCATTGCAGCTGTTTAGAGATTTCAGTTGCTATTCTTTTCGAGATATTTATTCTTATATTAGAGTTTATTCTCTTCTCTCTTTAGTAGTTTAGTATAGTCGATTTGCAGTGGATTTGTTTCCACCCGACTATCACACTTTGAGATTACTATTTGAGACTGCTTCCTTGATATTCAGTTATTGATTTCCATTATTCTATTATTTGTGCTGTGGATGAGATATAGAACTGTGTGTGACTTGTTGTGAAATATATTACCACTGTGGATTGGATATTTATGTACAGCGTACGTGTGTATATGGTTTCCATATATTGGAGTTCGTATACATACGGCTGGTGTGTTACGTATTCCTAGTCCTACGTATTTTGGGACTGGGGCGTGACACAATCCCTCACTGAATGCTTATTGGATCCGCAAGCTAAATATACACCCAATTTACGTCTATACTCCTTCTCAACATGGCCTACCTTGCCACAGTAGTGACAAGTAGGAAGGGTTAGGGATTGTGATCCAGCTCTCTGTGGTGGTTGGTGCGTGTGAGGTCTCTTTACAGCTTCTCCATGTGGTGCTCTGACTGGTACCAACGGAAATGGTCGCTTAAGGCTGGATTCTCTCCTGGTGACGCACTCCATACATCGTGCTGTAGCAAGGACGTCCGTGTATGAAGTAGGTAGAACGGATCCGATCAATCTTTGTAGCTCAAAGTTTAGCCCGTCGAAGAACTTCTCAGCCTTCTCCTTTTTGGTCAGAATCAGAGTAGGGGCGAAGTGACCCAAACAGATGAATTCTGTATTGTACTCCTTCACTTTCATATTGTCTTGAGTGAGGCCATTGAACTTGTCCCAAAGTTTCGATCAAGCAGTAGATGGAATATACATCTCTTGAAGGAGTCTGGAGAACTCCTTCCAAGTGACTCGGTCTGGTCTGAGCGGTCTCTCCTTAGATAGCTACCAGTGATGTGCATTGCCCGTCAACTGTATCCTGATGGCAATCATCCAACGCTCTCTTGGAAGATCAACTGCTTCTAATTGATGTTGAGTGTTTGTGAGCCACTCATGAACTTCAGTGGGATCCTCCTTGCCAAAAAGGTATGGGGCTTCAGTTGGCAAAAATCGGTGAGAGAGCCCGTCGATGACCGTCGAGCTGGTAGGTTCGCCTGCTCTATTGCAGTCACTATACTATTTCTCAGATTCTCTGCCTCGTGACGCTGAGCCTCTTGATGAATCTGCTGTTGAGCTTGCATCATTGCGCAGAACATTTGGAATATTTGCTGACCATCCATAGGCTGTCCTGGTGGAAAGGTAGGCATCTGTGGAGGAAACTGCGGCGGTGGTGGAGTATCGTCTCGCCGAAATATTGAGGTAGGTCGACCTGCTTGATGGCTTTGTTAAGCTGATTGACCTCCACCTACTGGTGTCACTTCATCGTCGTAGGTGACCACTGCAACTTGTAGTATTCCCGCGGGAGTCTCATCGCATGCTTGTGAATCCATTACTCTGCATCCAAAATAGACTATGAGAAGCGTACAGAAGAATCAAGGCAGGATGCAAGCCAATAAATTATTTTAAAGTCGATATACAGGTCAAGAACGAATCAATCAAGTGGATGAGATCCTATAACTTATCCTATCTTTGTCGCAGGCTTGCTCAATTCCTTAGTTGAAACAGAAATAATTTAGTCGTAGACCTGCATGGGCCACCACAAAAACTATGTCATGCCCCAGTCCCAAAATAACGAGGGACTAGCCATGTGGCAATGGCCAGCAGCACACACCAATGGGCAAACCTAATTTAATGGACCTATTAGGTTGTACTTAAGCTGTAAACAACAATAAATAGGTCTATGATATAAGTCACAGTCTAATTCTAATCTTATCCACAGAAGGTAATCACAGATCAAATGTTAGAATAATCAAAATAAAATATAATCTAACAAGTCTCAATAAAAGTGTCTCGGGGAACAACTCGAGAATAAGTTTGATACATCACTTCAATAGACAGAAAATAAAAGTCTATCAATAGAAATAACTGAGTATAATAACCAGATACTCAGGAGAAATCCTCAGCGATCACCTCATCCTCGGGTTCTGGTACTGCTCCAATGTATGCTCTTGTCTCGTACACCTTGGGGTAGATCTGCTCTGCTAAACCTGGGGACATAATCCGGATCCAGGTCCTCAGGGGACATAGCAAGGTACAAGAATAACTCAAGCTAAATAAATGCAGTACAGTAATAAATGAATTAATAGGGTAAACTATGTAACCAGCTATGTGATAGGCAAATGAGAGCATTAATCATACTCAGGCTGAGACTACTATAGGCTCTGTGTCGAGGAAACCCATATTAGCATTTTCTCGAAGGGCCAGTAAATGTGCCAAAGCTCTGTGTCAGGGTCTAAGGCACCTCCAGTAATGTAATATATATATATATATATATATATATATATATATATATATATATATAATCAGCCTTTAGTATGGTAAGTCTCTCCCCACCCAATGTAATCACACGTATCATGTCCACGATGTCATGTCCATGTCACGCAAGATCATGACCTCTAACTGATACAGCGAGTCATAATGATAGATAAGCATATGCAATAAAGTCTATGTCACGAATCCTGTAACCTATACAGAATCACCAGGAATAACTCAGAAGATTATGTCTCATGAACAGTGTCAAGTGTCCTATGGTATGACGTACTTGATAATGCAAGCACGAATATATATATAGGGTCGCGATATCAATCTCTAGTGATGTTACACGACTCCGCGTATGGCATCGACACCCGAATGTTATTCAGACGCTAAGCAATATCACACGGTCCTAGGTTGAACATTTATATCAAGAGTATAGATATATGTACAAAGAACTCAAACAAATACTATAACAGGAATCACTGCAAGTTGGCAAGGTACACTTGCCTAGGGTTTAGTTTCCAACTGCTGCTCTGGTATCAGCGGGATCTGCAGGTACTCCTCCGGTTGCTGAAATAAATACTACCATCATGTTCAGAAGATATCAAATAGCTAGGATTGCCTGTCCATAAGTCCAATTTGGACACAGGGACAACATTGACAGTTTTTGATCAAAGCGAGGTCCACATGTGGCCCACTTCTTACCAAAAAATGTGCCAGAGATAATATTCTACAAATTTGTCAAACTTAGTGTCTAAAAGTCCAGAATGATGATACGAACCCAACGGAATATCCAGAACTGGATTCCATGAGCCTATCACAAAATCGTCCTTCAAGTGGAGCCATAGGGCCCAATATACGGAATTTTGTCAACGTTCTCATAATCAAACCAAACTTGATTCACAGGACCAGCGTATTGCTACGAGTCCGATGGCGCAAGTTTTGTTTTGAAACGACGATCACACACAAAATTACAACGAGTTTTAGAACATGGCCGATACGGGACGTTGTTGACGGATACGCATTGATTTCGGTGTGCACGCACATCCAAATCAACTTCCGTGAAATCCCGGCCGGGAATCAATGCGTATATATATAGGGTCGTGGGGATGGCCGCGGAGTCGGCGGCGGGGGATGGGGGCGGTCGTCGGTCGGGAATCGCGGGGGCGGGGATCGTGGGGAACGGGTTAGGGATTAGGGTTTAGCGGGTTGGGTAGGGTCGGGTCGGGTAGGATCCGACCCGTTAGGACGGGTTTGGGTCGGTTCAGTTGGGTTGGGTTGGGTTGGTCCGGTTCAACCCGGTTTAATCTGGTTTAAGTCTGGTTCAATTAAAACCTTGGTTTTTTAGCTATTTAAAAATAGTTTTTGAGCCTAATAAATTCCAAAAAAATTACACAACATCCAATAATTAATAATACACCCAAAAATATAATTTGTAATATTTTAATAATTAGTTTAATACATAAAAATATTAATCCCAGAAGGACCTTTTTAATAATTAATTAAAAATTACCAAAAAATCTAGAAAATTATTTTTAAAATATTTAAAAAAATAGGTTGTTACATCATGGGTCCCTTGCCTAGTAGGGTTGGCCTATGCCTCATGGGGCCCTTGAAAATTGGGGTAGCCGGTAGCACAATATCCTTTCCTCCTAATGATCTAGGTGAATCTTATCTTATCTAATCATTACCAAATTATTTTAATTTCTTGAGTTGTGGACACTCGAAAAACTTCCTGGGATGACGAGTTACGGGAATGAGCTATTCATGAGTTATCACTGACGAACTTATTGTATCCGCGATGATACATTGGGCAATACTCATACTCGATAGCCCGATGCCAAATATAATATGTTAACATACACAATAATTTCCATGGTGTCATGAGGGTTAGAACATGTATTAAATTTTAAGAGCACAACATCCAACTATATAATACACAAAGAAATATCCCAAGCAAAAATGGAAGGAACGCTTGATAAAATTAGGCTCATAGAAAAGTTGGCCGCATATGCGATCATGAAGCATGCAGGTAATGCAAGGAATGCATGACACAGGGAATGCAGGGCACATGGGATATAGGATGCATGCAGGACGAATGGGGTACATGATGCATAGGATGTAGGACACATGGGATGCAGGATGCATGTAGGACGCATGGGATGCAGGGAGCAGTTTTGTACCCAACAAGATAGGCGCATGCTGGAAGGACGCATAGAGCTAGGCCGCATGAAACTTCTTCATCCCAAAACAGCACGAACTCCGTGAAAAAAGCTCCCAAAACTCGAAAACTTATTTTCTTCATAAAATCGTTATTTTAACTCCAAATCAAGCGAACCAACAACCCAAAATGCTCGAAATAAAGTGCTCCATCACATAGAACAAACTGGATTTTGAAGATACCAAGTTTTAATAGATCAAAACCAAGAAAACATATAATACCCATAAAAAACCAAATCTTGAAACTCAGATCTACTCCCAATCATCCATCAAAACCCAAAACTCCAAGAACTAAATTAAATGAGAACATTATAAAGAAAGTTTGCTATTAAACATATTTTAAATTTACACAATATAAATAAAGTACAAATATTTACGGCTTTATCATTTGAGCAAGATGTACTTGCCTGGACTGGCTTCTTAGCCTCTAACTCTCACGTTCCAAGTGATCACAACCTCTTCTAGGGTTAGGGTTCTATCTAGGGACAGAGGAAGGATAAAAAGGAATGAAAAAGTAGAAATAAAGAAGAAAGAGGGAGGAGAGAGAACTCTCATGTATATACTAAAGGAAAAAAGGAGATACTTTAGTCATGGGTTCAACCAAAATAAACTGAACCAAGTGTCCATTCTACAAACGGGTCCGAAATAGGGTCTATGGAAATGCCAATGGGTATTCTACGGGTCTCAAGTAGTCTCTCTAGACAACAAAAATAAATAAAAATGACATAAAATATTATGCAAATACAATAAAAATACATTATCAGAAGATAAATTTAAATATCAGAAATTTAAGAAATACCAAATCTGGAAACAGGTGTGACATAACCACCAAGATTTAGCTAAATATTTAAACCAAATTTAGATTAACTCAAAATCAAACAAAGCATATCTAGATCATCAAAACAATAATTAATTCAACTCTATCGGATTATTATTGTACCCACATATGACCAATATATATCAGATATATATTTGTATACGGATATGACCTCATGCTTCCTTGTTATTATATATACCAAAACTTAACTTATCCTCTCAATCCTTCCATCTCCCCCTTTTTCAAACTCGCGAGCAAGCCCGTCCGTGAAACATCGAGCACCGACAGCCTCCTCTAGCTGACTGTCCTCGACGTGCACATACGTTGACTCAGAACCAACCACATCCTCTTTCGAGCCTATCTTCTCGATGCCCAACCAAAAGCTTATTGCGCCAGTGAATCAGATAAACTCACGTCCTCGCGGGCCAACATCTCGGCCGATCGGCACTCGAGCATCCTTCTACGCGTAATCGATGCTGTGTCACTCAACGCGATATCGAGAGGAACCTAGCCCCCCACCTCTAATGGTTGGTAGACCTCCTCGTTGTCAGTCAAAGATATTGTAACCTCCCATGGTCCACTCGATTGGTAATATCGCCGGCGCACAGACCCGTCGGTCCGTCGATGTCATGCCCCAGAACCAGAATATTAGAGAGCGGGGGCAGACAACAGCCAGCTACGTGTACTTGGAGCACGCTGGTACTCCGTATATATGGTGAAACAATAAAATATGGGGGTTAACACTATAATCCAGCAGTCAATCCTAGGTCAAACAGTCCTAGGTGTTTCAATCACAAGCAGATAAGCAATAAGCAATAAGCAATAAGCAAGAAATAAGATCATCTGGAGCAAAATAGTAAAGCGTCCCAAACCAAATATACATAGATGATCATAAAACTAGTAATAAAAAATAAAAAACTAGCAGAGCATAAGTCAAACATGATCTTCACTACCATGGTCTAGAATACGCTAATTATGTTAGTGCCCATAGGCATAATATCAAGTCCAAAACACGAGCTAACATGTGCTTGGTTACTAAATGCCTCAAAAGAATATACAAAATAAGATCTAGTGGAGATAAAAGAAAATTCACTCAGGCTGTCTGGTGCTCCAGGTAGTCACCATCCGCGGGAAGGAAAGTAAGATCCTCGGGCTCTGCTACCTGATCTGGCCAAGCAAAACTAGTGGGGTCAGACCCCCAAAAATCAAGTACCCCAAAGAAAGTCAATCTAGGAACTAAAATCCTGAAAACAACATAGAGCTACAATACGCTAAGCAACATAAATAAGTAAATGTGGGTCGAGACTTGTGCGCTACTACTGCACTAATCCCGAGAAAAGAAAGACAATAACTAAATAACATATAACCACTAGGAATATAATGAGCCCCATGTAAACATGAATATAAATTGATATATAAAACACGTCAAATAACTGAGACATGCCAAGGAGAAGAAAAGAAAATATGAGTAAGGATAAGTCGGCAAGCAACTAAAAGATTCGGGAACTCCTTGAAATAGGAATCATAACCCTTAAACCAAACAAGGACCAGATTATGATTCTTTTTCCGGGTCGAACCTAGTCTCGAGTCACTTATCGATACACATAACTATAACAGAAGGTTAAGACAATATCAACATAAGTAAACATCACAACTACACATGTACAAGATGGATCAATCATAATTACACAGGTAATCGCAGAGCTAAGAAGCATAACTCAAATCACAACAGAAAATGCCACGAACATGGAACATAAGAACGTTACTACTATACACTGGTCAAATATACATAGGGTATAATCGTCCCCTACTAATACAAATTTTTGATCGATTCAGGTATACATAGAGTGTAAATTATCCTCTACTAATACAAATGTCTGATCGTGTCAAATGTACATAGAGTGTAAATTATCCTCTACTAATACAAATACCTGGTCATATCAAATGTATATCGAGTGTAATGATCCTCTACTAATACAAATGCCTAGTCGTGTCAAATGTAAGAGTGTAAATTATCCTCTACTAATACAAATGCCTAGTCGTATCAAATATACATAGAGTGTAATCATCCTCTACTAATACAAATGCCTAGTTGTATCAAATATACATGGAGTGTAATCATCCTCTACTAATATAAATGCATGGTCGTGTCAAATGTACATCGAGTGTAAATCATCCTCTACTAATACAATTTTTTGGTCGTGTGGTATCGATAGATAACATGTACTGGGCGGGTGTATTTAGGGTGGAAAGCCCCTAACTATGCAAAATGTCGTGTCGAGACAACATAACATAAATAGACATGTAAGGCAATAAATACAAAGAAATCAGGTACAAGTAATCAAGGAGAACGATAAAAGAAATCACATGCAAAAGCGAGCACAATCGGTATATCGTCGGTATACTCAGTATATCGTCGGTATACCTGTCCAGAGACAGGAAAAATACAGCAAGTTCTGGATTTTAATAAATTGGTATACCATTGGAATACTATAGTATACCGTCGGTATGTCAGCCAAGAAAAATATCCAGGAAGTCGGTTAACAATGTCGGCAAGGATCGGTATACCATTAGTACACTGTAGTACACCGTCGGTATACCGCTAGGGTTCACAGAAAATATCTAGAAATCCAAGTCGATCAAAATCGGTATAACCGTCAGTATATTGTAGTATACCGTCGGTATGCCGGTTCGAAGGAAAAACTAAGCCAAAGTCAAATTTGATTCTGGGACCCAAATCAAATCTCAAAAATTACCAAAATCATATCTAACAAGAAGTCAAGTCTAGTGGCAAGTCCCATATCACAATATGGACTAAATCTCATGGTCACAACTCTACTATCATTTCCGTTATCGAGTTACCAAAAAAGGACAGGATAAGATTATACCAGAATCAAAATCGAGACAGTCAAAAGGCTAGAAATCACGAGATGAACAAAAAAGAGTAAGCCTAAGCTAAAAGAAACTACCAAAGCTCCAGAAAAGAAAATGACAGAAGCAATAAAAGTTTATAGAATCGACAAGATATACTTGCCTACAGCGAGCTCAAAGCCTCAACTTCTAGCCACCTCCAGAAGGGGTTCAGAAACCACTCTCCATGTCTCAAGACCAAGCTCCAAAATCAAGAAAGAAAGGGTGGAGTAAAGAGAGACAGAGAAAAGAAAGAAATAAAATGAAACTCAAGTACTATTTATAGAGAAATCTCAAAAATATCACTAAAAGTGAAACAAATATTTGTCGGACAGTATACCGTCGTTATATCGGTCATGAAGAAAGTTTTCAAAATTCCAAGTTTTTAAAATCCCACGAAATCCAAAAAACAAAAGATGTAGTATAAAATACGTATCCATATTCCGATATAGATACTGTGAGACAAAGTCTCACAGTCGACTGTGTCGGAGCCATCCATTAACCGAAACCAATGTCGTACGATCCACATGCTCGTGCCTTCCAAACTCGTGTCAGGATGAGACAAGCCTTGGCCAACCGACCACGTGATCCTCGACAACCCCGGAGCTTCCCGACCTCCTACGACTTCAGTCGTTCACTTTGACCCGAGCCTGAGGCTCTCATTCTTTAATAATAAATAGAATAAGAAGAAAGTTTTCTCTGAATCTTTAGTTGAAAGAAAGGCTAGTGACATTTTCGTACAACGAACTCAGTAGAGTTGGTCACACAGGCAAGATACCTTGCCAACTTGTACAATATTTAATTGCATGCTTTCTTTTTTAGTTGGTATTTCCTTTGTCACATATATTTCTTGATGCTCTTTGTCATATATATGATTTGTCACCTGCTGTTCTAGTCTTATTTTCTTGTTTTACGTGTGCATACTTTATTTTTTTTGAGTATCACTTCTTGTTCGTGGATATATTGTGAGGGTATATATTTAGCCCTACGTATTCGTTCCCTTGACTTGACTCTAACCACTTGGGAGAGATTGAGTTCTAGTTATTGGCCTATATTCCTTTATGACCGAGGGTGTCCCATGGCATTGCAGTAGTAGAGATTGTCTTCCATCTCTAGGACTGAGAATGTCCCATAGCATTATGGTATTAGGGACTTATGATTTCATCAGTATTACAAATTATCTTCCATCTTAAGATTAGGAGCATCCCATGACGTTATGGTATTGAGATATTATCGTACCAGGTGCATCCTATGGTGTGATGATATATTGATTGTACATTAGTTTTAGTTGTTACTTGTATTCCTTGTCTCTATATCTGCATGTTTATTTACTGTATTTTTGACATATTTTTATTGTATATTGTTACATCCCACTCAGGACCTGGATCCGGATTTTGCCCCCAGGTTATTGCTGAGCTCACTACATAGGATATTTGGATGGATATAATTTTATTAGCAGGATTCAGGTATTAATGGTGATACTTTTATCGATCTTCCGCTTTTATATTTGTTACCATGACATTATCTGTTGTATTGCCAAATTTTAATAGACTCATATTATTCTTTCAAGTCTATTTGAACATATATACTAGTGGACTGCAGATCATGAACCATATTGTTCCTTCTTGATGTTTATTAATTATGTGGATTAAGATATAGTTGACTTGCTATGCTAGATACGATATTATAGTATAGATAGCTTATACATATTTGAGTTGGACTGGAGTCTACTTGATACGTAGCTGGCATGTTACGTACTCCTAGTCCTATTGGGGCATGACAGACGTGGAGGCTATTTAGTAGTCTTTCTAAACTGACGACAGAAAATCTGGCATTGGTACATTTTTGCGTATTAGAGTTACAAAGCTCCCCGAGGAGATCATTCTTGATCCTGCCGTTGTGACGACCGATATTACCAAGTTGTCTAGTATCAAGACACTTATTTTGACAGCGAGAAGGCCTTGGTCGCAACCAAAGCAACTAGTCGCTCCCCAACTATAGTTCTGTCTCCTGGACCATCAGGCGATGTGGTGCCAGCTGCCCCGCCTATTGTAGCCTCCTCTCCCAAACTACTTTGACTCCGTCCCCTCACACAGAGATCGACGACACTATAAAGATCCTAATACAAAGCTTTTATGAACTACTAAAGCAAGGGGTTCAAAATATCCTGGAGCGGAATAAGTATTTCGCTTGGGTTAAGCTTTTGTACCATGGGCCAAGTAAATAATTTGAGGACCATTCCCGAATTCGAGCAGATAGTAGACTTTTTGCTTCAAAAATTAACTGAAGTGGAACAATGTCTAGGTGATCTACGATGGACGCAACAAGTGGACATGGCTTCTCTGGTGTCCAAGAAGCATGGCCGCCTCCTAAGCTCTGTGGAACAAAAGAAAACCATAATGAGCAAGGCGACGAGCCATGTCCACTTAGACTTGTTACTTCAGAAATTAACTGAAGTGGAACAACATCTAGGCGATCTACGATGGACGCAACAAGTGGACATGGCTTCTCTGGTGTCCAAGGAGCATGGCCGCCTCCTAAGCTCTATGGAACAAAATAAAACCATAATGAGCAAGGCGACGAGCAAGGCGGCTTTCAAGCGTGACATCCCGCAGTTGCGACTCGAGCATAATGAGCTAAATGATCACAGTGGATTGCCTTATACGACAAGATTATATAACCCATGAAGAGGCCCTTGTTACTGAGCAGATCAAGCAGCTCAACGCCAAGCTTAAAATACTAGAGGATGATATTCAAGAGGCCATATGTGAACAATTAAGTCAGGTAGCCAAGTCTTCTGCTCCTCTGGATGACACCTTAAAGAATATGGAGGTCTGGTACAAAATTTTTGCACGTTTCATGGATCCTGCTGAGGTGGCTGGAGAGAAGGAATACCGGGCCAGAGCGAAGATGGATGCTGCCATTCCTTTCTTCCCACAGCGAATAGACGAGCAACGCAATGATATATAGCTTTTGTACTTTGTCTTTTATTTTTCTTCCATTTTTTGCTTTATTTTGGCTAGGGTTTTAGCAAACCCTTGATGTATTTCTTTTTTCTTCATGCAAATAAATAAATACTTCCCCTTTGACCAAATTGTGTGTGAACATGGATATTATACAAAAGGAAATATGGACATAGCATAACATCTTAGCTGTCAAGGACATCCTACTTGGGGAATTTTAGTAGACTTATTATCCGTACTTAAATAACCAAGTACAGATAATAAGTTCAGAGTAAAACCCTATCAGAGGTTATATGGACGTAATAGGTTGGAATAATTTTGTCAAAGAATTTTTGTAGACTTATCATCCCTGGCATACTTAGAGCTAAGTACAGATGATAAGTTAAAATGACAGACACCATCAGAGGTATTATAGATGTGCTGGTAAAAGCTCAATAGGCATAAATGTTTGCTCAGAGGTAAGTGGACATGACAAACATAGGATTCCGCTAGAAATATCTTATGATAAGATATAATTCTGTAGGGTTGGAGAAAATAAGGTAGAGGTGATATGGACATAACTGTTTTCTTCTAAAAATAAATTTACTTTATTGGGAAGAAGAACCGATGGTAGTCCAGAGGTAGTATGGACGTGAACCACTATTGGTGGTGGTTTTATCTTAATTGGGAAAGAAACCTCAGGGAATAGAGCATCTATGGTCCTAATTGGGGATCATAAATGAGATTACCCTGATACAACTGGGCTTCGAGGACGCGCTTGTTTGCTTAAGAGAATCAATTTTAGGTTGTCTCAACGAGAGCATTTCGTTGGACCTGAGGACTGCTTCGATGGTTAACTTTAGGATCCGTTATCTATTGCGTATTCAGGATTTCTAAACACAGATAATAGATTTATAATGCATTATGGGGGATAAATATTACGTTGTACATTTATATTTTATGGGGATAGAATAAAAATGAAACCATTGTATATTCCAATTGTTCCGCTGGGGATAAAGGGGTACAAGCCTATCTTAGATATAGTACTTTTTGAGGAGATTGACTTGGGAAATGACTTGAATTGTCTGCCCGGTCACATAGTGGCACCTCTTCTGAATGGCGAAGACCAAGGCGAGGTACTCCTTCTCGACAGGGTTGTACCTATGCTTGACACCAACCATCATCCTACTGAGATAGTAGATGCATGTTCAAGGCTTGTATCACTCTTTTGAGCTAGTAGAGCACCAAGAGAATGATCCATCACACGTACGTAAAGAAAGAGGGCTTTTCCAATGACTGGAGCCAGTAACACTATGGGATTCGTGATAAACTTCTTAATATCGTTAAATGCTCGCTAGCATTCGTCATTCAAGCTGAAGGAGACTCCCTTCTTCATCATCTGGGTAAATGGATGACATCGTTCTGAGAGGTTCGATATGAACCTTCTGATGTATTAAAATTTGCCTTGAAGGCTACAAAGCTCTCTAAGCTTCTTCGAAGAGTGCATATCTAGGATAGCCTTCATCTTCTTAGGGTCTATATGAATATCCTTCGAAGTTATAATGAAGCCTAAGAACTTGCCACTGGAGACTCCCAGGAAGGACATGGCTGGATTCATCTTGAGTTGATATACTCGAATTAGATTGAAAATTGTCTTTAGATCGTGGAGGTGATCGTCATGAAAACGGCTTTTGACAGCAATGTCATTAACATAACATTAAACTGGTTTACGCAGATTCTTGCAAAAGATGGTGCTCATAGCTCGCTGGTATGTTGTACCTGTATTTTTTAGGCCGTAGGGCATTACTATATAACATTATACCCCAGTGGTGTTCGGAATGACGTATGCTTCTCATAATCCGGGAATATCTTGATCTGGTGGTAACCTGAGAACCCATCCATGAAAGAGATATGCTCGAAGCTATAAGTGTTGTCTATCATCATGTCTATGATCGAAAGTGGGAATTCGTCCTTTGGGCATGCCGTATTTAAATTATGAAAGTCAATGCAGACTCGGATTTTATCGTTCTTCTTGATGACAAGAATGATATTGTCTACCCATTCTGGATGTTGTTCTTCACGAATAAAGACTCTTATTATCAGCTTATTCAACTCAGCTTATTCACCTCAACTTCAATGTCATTTGGGATCCAGGCTTATTCACCTCAGCCACGTTGGACTTAGAAGAAATATGTAGATGTCATGCATTGCATTTGATAGAGGAGGAGAATAGAAAGTTAAAGCAACCTAAGTCAGTTTTCTTATTGGAGAAAGAGGATAAAGGAGACTTTGTAGGTGGATTCAGGGTCTAAAGTTTCCAGACGGGTACGTGTCGAACTTGAGAAGATGCATCGACCTCAAGGAGAACAAACTGGCGGGTATGAAGAGCCACGATTGTCACGTATTCATGGAGAGGTTAATTCCGATTATATTTCGGGAATTCTTACTGTAGGTCATTTGGGATCCATTGATAGAGCTCAGCATATTCTTCAGAGATCTTTGTTGTACTAAATTGCTCGTCGATCGTCTAGAAAAGCAAGAGAAGGACATTACAGTAACACTATGTAAGCTCGAGAAGGTGTTTCCTCCTGGATTCTTCGACTCTATGGAGCATTTGCCAATTCATCTTTCCTATGAGGCACGTGTTGGTGGTACTGTCAGTTATCGATGGATGTACCCCTTCGAGCGGCATCTGTAATGATCACCTAAAGAGAAAGGTGAAAAATAAGGCACGGGTTGAGGGCTCTATTTGTGAAGCTTATGTTCTCGAGGAGATTATAAACTTTTGCTCAACGTATTTTAAATCGTATGTTGCTACTAATAGAACGAAAGCTCCGAGAAACGACGATGCATATCAGGAATCTAATGATGCAATAATCAAATTATTCAATGCGTCCAGAAAGCCTTCGGGAAAAATAAAGAAGAGATATTTGAATGACGACGAGCTAAGGGCTGCTCAGTTGTATATATTACTCAATTGCGATGAGGATGAAGTGAAGAAGCTAGAGGGGTAAGTAATTAATACGTCCACGTTTACATCATCTCAATGTAATAGTATAAGATACTATTATGCTACTAATCAATAGTTGCTTCATTGTTTTTCAGCATATATAATGATGAGTTGAGGTCGGTTAGATCCTACATAACAGACGAAGAACTAGAACAAGAAATGAGATGCCATTTTCCTTCTTGGTTAAGCGCATATGTAAGATACTTGGTAATTACTTTTTAATTTTGCACTTGCAAAACAAATAACTTACTATCGCTACTTTGGTATTTAGGTCGATCGTCTAATAACCCCCGAGACTGAATCTATTAGAACTCTAGCCAAGGGACCAATTACTGCCGTTAAAATATGGCCAAGTTTCTGTGTGAATGGGTTCAGGTTCAAGTCAACAAATGCTCCTATCAGAGATAGCTTTATGGATCTTGATTACACGAAAAATAGTTGTTTGTGTATCAAATCTTCGAACTACAAAGACGTTGATCCCACTACCAGAAAAAATTAAATTAGCGATGCCCAAAAACGTCGCTAAATGACAAAAAAACGTCGCTAAACACGTTTAGCGACATAATTAGAGACATTTTACAGAAGTCGGTAATAATAACGTCACTGAAAGAAAAAATGTCACTAAACGTCGCTATGCCGACATTTTTTAGCGACTTAGAACGTGTCGCTAACTTAGCAACGTTTAGCGACTCTCAGTCACTAATTAGCGACGTAACTAAATGTCACTAAACGTCGCTAATTAGCGACTTATATAGCGACATAACAGCGACGTCTTTAATGACCTGGCAGTACTGCCATGTCAGCATTTTGTGACATAAAGTGACGTTTTAGCGACGTTTAGCGACGTCATTAGAGACGGCATTTAACGTCGCTAAGTAGCGACTTGTTTATCGACGTATAAAAAATGTCGCTAAATGTCGCTAAATACGTCGCTAAATTTACAAAAAAATTAAAAAAAATGAATTGTTCCAAACTGTAATTTATAAATTTCTAATTAAAAATAGACCTGGAGCAACCCTCCGTTGAATTCTCTGGGTTCGCCGACCCCTTCGATGGAACACTCAACACCGGATTAACAACATTTAATATGAACAAAAGTATCACAGTCATACAATTAATACACACAAATATCACAGTCATACAATTAATACACACAAATATCACAGTCACACAATACATAATATATAATTATCACAGTATCACAGGGCATAAACAGCGTCACAAAATGTATATTATCACAGTCACACAAAATGCATAATATATAAGTATATGAAACATCACAGTATCAATCTCGAGGATATCCAATACGCTGGGGCAGATACCAGTCCCTCAAATACTACGCATAAACAGCGTTTATGTTATCAATCTCCGCTATGGGTGCTGGATGACTGGAACTCACCGTCTGAGATACAGTCGCTATAGGTGCTGGGTGACTGGAACTCACCGTCTGAGATACAGCAGGTGGTATCTCTTCCTCCTTAACAGTAGGAGGCATCACTTCCTCCTTAACAGTAGGAGGTGTCGCTCTCTTGGGTGCCATCTGGTAAGATAGATGAAAACAAAGAATATAATTGATAACAGATATTACTTAAGACATATCCTTAATAATACGGAATGGAAGAATTAGATGACTCACAAAGAATTAGCTGTTTGTTGCAGTATAATAATGATACCATAATATCTATTGCTCAACATTTTGTCCTAACAATAAAAACACTATAAGATGTATCTAGTCAACCAACGGATACAAATCTATTGGTAGTGTTGATGATGGAGATGATAATACGAATGATGATGATTATTAGGGTTTTGTCAAGTCTTCTATTTTATTAGCCCAACTTATAACACTACTCCACATTGCTATTCTAACTGATATCAACTTCTTTTAACCATTATCTTACTATCTAACCTATCTTAACCAATTACCTATCTACCTTGGCACTCAACACTTAACTGTTACTTACCTCTCTAGTACTATCCTCATTCACTTGCACACACCTGAACTCACACAACACATGGACACCTGCACTCACATTTGCAGTGCCCTCTCAGACACATATCAAATCAACCCTCAATACCGTAGAATTATACACATACTACCCCTCCACAGCAGTGCTACCATTGTTGCCCAACTCTTGCTACTGCAACCAAGTCCAAGCCTTTACTTTATGGATGGAGTTCATGAGAAGGTTAGCAGAACTAGAGGAGAGTTAGCCTTAACAACTCATAATCTTTCTCCATAAAAATAAGATAAGTATGAAGTATCATAGTTTTTGTATCATAAGTATCACCCAAGTACGAAAGTACTATTCAACAATTTGGTAAATTGAAATATGCAACATTCTCTTAATAATTTTAAGACTAAAAAAAATTAACTACATCTCACTTCGCTAAATAAATTGTTTGGTCAACTATCACTAGAGCTCTATCAAACTTATTAGTAGTGACTTCTCATAACATTGGAAAAAGTAGTAAAATAAAACTGGATACAATAGGTTCCTCATATTCAAATCAAGCTGAAACTACTAGTCGATTCATATCATACCAATAATATGAAAAGCCCACAACTTTGGCTCTCTTAATAAAGAGAGTTCAATCAATTTCATGTCTACTGAACACTTTTATTGTTACATCTTTGTCAGAGGACAGGCACATATTTCTCTCAGATATAATCGAAAAGAAAGAACTGTCCACATATTGTTAGTACCATACATCATTATGCATAATACTGATTTATCATCCCATTAGATCATCCATTAATTATCTTACATAACAATAATTTCATTCTCACTACCATATTTCCTCTTGGACTAAGTTGTATTGTATTAGTGGGGAAGAAAGTGCCACAAATAACTAATGCAACTGGGACAACCATAAACATGAACATCAAGTACAAGTAATGTTCTGACTTATGATGTGAGAACATCACAATTGGCAAAACACAATATCGAAACATGAGAGCACGATACTATTAAAGAATTATAGATCATACACAGACTTATTAAGATGCATTATTAATCAGCCTGTAAAGTTGTATATTGGAATGAAGCATGTAAGAGAGACCTAAAAAGTTAAATAACAAGCCACCAAATTGATCACTGTCTAATTAGTTATTAGTTTACTGGAAATGGATATCCATCATTAGAACAGTTTGAAATATAAACAATATTTATTGCTTTCTCCTTTTATATTTCTTGTTTTATGTAAACCTTGATTTTTTTCTTTCCTTATTATCCCCAGCCTTAACCCAGATCAAAAAACCTAACCCTAACCCTAACCCTAACCCAGGTCAAAAAACCTAACCCTAACCCTAACCCCTGATCAAAAACCCTAAACCTAACCCTAACCCTAACCCCAGGTTAAAAAACCTAACCCTAACCCTAGGTGTCGTGTGTGTGTGTCAGTGTCTGTGTGTGTGTGTGTGTGTCTGCATCTGTGTGTGTGTGTTGTATGCGTCTGTGTGTGTGTGTCGTGTCTGTCAAGTGTGTGTTGTGTCAGTGTCACATGTGAGAGAGAGAGAGAGAAAGAGAGAGTTAGGGTTTACCTAGAGCTCGAGGAGGAGGAGGGGGATGCCGGAGTAGCCGCAGCCGTGGAGAGCCGGTCGCCGGAGAAGGAGGGGTGGGAGAAATCGAAAGGTTACGAAAAATTTCGAAATTTTCGCAGATGGGGGAAAAGAAACTGATCCCTAATTAACCAAAATTTAGCGACATTTAGCGACGTAAAAAAATGTCGCTAAATAAAAATTTAGCGACGTCATACACGTCGCTAAATACGTTGATAAATATTTTTAATACATACGTCGCTAATTACGACGCTAAACGTCGCTAAATTATACATATTAGCAACGTTTAGCGACCTTAATCAAACTTATAGCGACTAATATTTTTAAATCTTAATACAAGTCGCTAAACGTCGCTAAATGTCGCCATTCAGCGACGTCTAGCGACGTTTTTAACGGAGTCGCTGATTTAGCAACGTTTTCGTTCAGAGTCGCTAAAATGCGTCGCTAATCCCGCTTTTTCTAGTAGTGTCCAGGCAATAATTTCTTTGGCATCTTACAAGAGATTGTGGAGTTGACATATAATTATGGCACAGAACCTGCTAATATCGTGCCATTCAAGTGTGAATGGTTCGATCCGATTCAAGATCAAGGTTGGAAAGTTGAAAAGTATGGCCTTGTGCATATAAACTACAAGCATAGATATCAAGGCTACGAACCATTTGTCCTATCAAGTCAGGCTCAGCTCATGTACTTCACAACTTATCCTAAACGGGGGACAGCAAGGTCGGATTGGTGGGCAGTATGCAAGACTAAAGCTAGAAATACCTTTGACATTGACGAAATAGCTTATCAGGAGGACGATCTACCTCTTGTAACAAATATTGTAGATGTGGAGTCAACGGAAGTTACTCATTACACGAGTAATAATGTAGAAGATGTAGAATTATCCGAAAAGGAAGACGAAGATAAAATAGATGAAAGTGAAGACGAGGAGGAGGAGGACGAGGAAGAGGAGGACGAGGAAGGCGAACAAGATAAATTTTCTGAAGATGATTGAAAATAAAATATTTTGCCTGTAGAATGTAACTAGATTTTGACTGTAAAATGTACTATTTTAATGAATATATGTATAATATTTTGACTGTAGAATGCTTTGAGATATGCATCATATTTTGACTGTAGAATGTACTATATATTTATGTTTTTCTATTTTCATCATATGTTGTTATCAGGTATGACAGGACGACGCGGAGGATTCGGCAGGTCCCGAGGTAGACAGAGTGCTCCTCCGGTACTGCCTACTGTTGGTTTCGGATCATCGTCGCCCAGTACTCCAGTATATCGATCACTCACATCTCCGACTGTTGGGATGAGTAGTTCCTGGCGTGATAGTACTCCCTCGTCCAGCGTTCCTCCTGCTGACGGAACCATGGGGACAGATGAGCATGTCGAGGAGGTTGTGCCCACGTTGTCCCAGCATCAGCAAGATCCTCCATGCGCACCTCCGGAGGAGACGAGGACAGAGATTTGGGCCGACGGTACAAAGTAAGTCAATTAGATGGTTTAGCATAATATATATCGTGTATTTCTTTATTCATCGTATATTGACTTTTTCGATCAAAATAATTATCTCTGTATAGATATCGTCCATCGTCGGTTCAGAGACGCCTGGGCCAATTTTTGAGGAATAACTATGGTGGCCCTTAGATCAACTACTCTGAGGCTCCGGAGGAGAGGAAGGCATTCTGGTTTGCGCACTTCCAGGTAAAAGTATATTAAATAAATCCTCTAATTTATGCATATTATATAACTTATCCGTGATGCTCACTTACTAAATTATTTATTGTAGCAAATATTTCTATCCTCCGCACCGGGCCGAGTTGATCGAGCGGCTCTTTCCTACCGTTGCCGCCAAGCTTATCCTAGATGCTCTGGATGACCAGAAGGCTCGTGATCGTACTGGAAAATTGATCCATGGTTGGATCACGCCTGAGCAGTGGACTGCGATAAGGGCTAGATTCGACGATCCGAGCTACAAGGAAAGGTTTGAGAAGGCCAAGGCGGCTAGGCGAAATACGGCCAAGTGGTCTGGTGGCTCGATTCCGATGACGGAATATTTTCGTCGTTTGGTATATTTTTTCTTTTAAAATATATTATTTTAATGTAAGTACCATAAAATGATAGTAGGAAAAAATGTTTAAGTTTAGTACTAAATAATATATTTTTAACAGGTACAGAGGGGTGAGGATGCAAACATGGTGACCGTCTTCTTGGCCACCCATCGCAAGGACAAAAATCTCATTGATGAGAGGACCTTGCAGACCTATGTAAGTATTACTTTACTTTGTGTTAATTTTAATATAACTTAGGCAATTATCGAGTTTTCAAAACTTTCTAGGCCGAGTATCTTAGGCAGCGTGAGCGGGCGACTGCTAGTGCACCTACACCTGGAGAGGCTGGTACTTCCTCGCAGCCCGCTCCAGCTCCGTCGGCGGACAACCTGTGGGTGACCGCAGCTGGTGGTCTCCAGAGGGGTACGTACTACGGTACGGGATCCTATGGTGCCCTGGTTGCGACGCAGTCATCTACGGCCTCCCCGACAGCTGCGCATTCCATACAGCCCTCGCAGTGGCCAGAGTCCAGGAGGCCATTGACCGTGACGAGTTGCTGCGAAGGATGGAGGAGGAGCCCCGGTCCCAGCCACAGGTGGACGATCCGACGCTCATCACACGATTCGATATGCTCGACCGTAGCATCACGGAGCTCCAGGATTTGACAAGTGATATTAGAGCCTCGACAGACCGCAACATCATAGAGGTGCAGGCATCACAGCTATATATGGGCGAGAGGCTGACGATGATGTAAGATTCAATGGTTCATAGCAGTATGAGGCTGCTATATACCATGGATTCTTACAACCAGCGACTCGCAGACTTGGAGCGGGGACGGCCTTCTGGTGCGCCTACATCGACACAGAGTCCACCGACGTCACTGCCTTCTCCATCGACATCGGTGTCGATTCCACGGGATCAGTATGAGCTGTTCTTATCCTTCATGTGCGCCGGTGGTCAGCCACCTGCAGATCCGCAGTAGTATAGCTAGTTGCTGGATATTTATATTTTTTTTTATTTAGGATGAGATTGTATAGATATATATTTGTCGTATTTTTTACGATGAGATTTGCTGGATGCTTTCTATTCTTCAAATTTTATTATATTATTCATATTAAATATGTTATTTTACCAGTATTGAGTGTTCAACCCAAGGGGGTTGGCAAACCCAGAAATTCAACGGAGGGTTGCTCCGGGTTTATTTGTACTGATTGTGATTTAATAAACTACAGGAATAATTGTTTGGACACAATTCAGAATTCTTCTTTTTATTTTTTCTATAAAATTAGCGACGTTTTTAGAGATATTTAGCGACGTGTAGACACGTCGCTAATGATGTCGCTAATTAGCGACGTTAGCACACATCGCTAATGATGTCGCTAAATATGTCGCTAAAAATGTCGTTGTACGTCGCAAATTGCTAACATGGCAATATTGCCAGGTCATTAAAGACGTCGCTGTAACGTCGCTATATAAGTCGCTAATTAGCGACGTTAATTAATATCGCTAATTAGTGACGCTGCGTCGCTAAACGTTGCTAATTTTAGCAAATATATTTAAGTCGCTAAAAAATGTCGGCATAGCGACGTTTAGCGACATTTTTTTTCTTTTAGCGACTTGCTTTTTTCTGACTTCTTTGAAATGTCGCTAATTACGTCGCTAAATGTTATTAGCGCTGTTTTTTCGTTATTTAGCGACGTTTTTAAACGTCGCTAATTTGACTTTTTCTGGTAATGTAACAACAGTTCCAATAAATGATAAAAACTATGTATAAGTAAATAGGGAGCATATATAAGATGAATAGAGCATGGCAAGAATATACATGAATAAGAAAATATAAGAATACATACAAGAGATATGATCATATATGAAATAGATGGATACTACTATCTAAGTGAGTGAGTACCAGTGACAATATGCGATCGGCTTGGGAACTTGCACAGAAATATGGCCTGGTTAATCATACGTGAGGTATATAATTAACACTCACAGGAATACATAAACTGTACAGGAAGGGTATGATTACATAACTACACTAACACTCCCCGCCCCCGACTGGTATAGTAGACCCAACAATGACACGCTACAACACATGAATCACAGAGCAGGGGGCCAACCTTCTCAGGAACAGTGTCTCATCCATGCACATGAATCACAGTACATGCACAAAAATCACAGGAATAATAATATCTCATAAAGGGATCCAGAAGATACCAATCTGTGTAACCAAGTGTCAGGAAATCAAGTATATTTATACTAAATACAAGAAACATAAAGGATATCATAAACGGAAAACTATAAGAGAATGTACTCGCCTAGAATCTGGTGAACAGTATCAAAGAAGTCCAAAATAGTGCCTCAAAGATCTAAATATGGAATATTACATCAACACATTATTTTAAAATGATAAACAAGTTAAACTAGTTATTTTCTAGGTCTTCAAGCCACCTCTAGGTCAATTAGGCCAAAAAGTCAAACCATATCAACACTAAGTCAAAATTGGTCAAACTAGCTATTTCTAGGTTGTATGAGTCCGTCTCTAGGATATTGGGTCCATACCTTATGTAACTAGGCTATATTAGCTATAATAGAATACTTGAGTGTCGATACTATTATGTATCTCAAGATACCCTGGATACTCCAATATAACTACCTAATAGTTATACTAATATTATACTAGTGTCACAACACTACTTGGCCTGAGCCAAACATGGTAAAAAGCTACCCATTGATATGAGGTACCAATACCCCGTGAAACTTATCTCCTATTACCTTGGTATTTCACAAGGTAAAACATTACCCTCGTTAATATATAATCTAACCATTACCCTCTTTAATATCTAATCTAATTATCTCTAGTATATATTATATACTAACTCAAACTAACACTTCTAACAACATCTAATCACCACTAATTGTCTAACTATACTTACATAAACATAACACTAAACTTAACTAATACTAAACACTAACATCAACTACTAATAGCCAAAGACTAACACTATATTACATCTAACCAATACTAATCTAATCCATATTAACTAACCATCTATCCAAATCATTAATCACCAGACTCTCCATCCCATTAGCTAACTAATCATCAGCCTATAACTAACCAACAGACCCCCTGTGACCATGAACTACTGCAGTGCAACCCTCAACTGTGGGTGTTAAAGCCTACATTTGATCCTACAGCACTTTCCAACTGCTGCTGATACCTGCCGTTGCAGTAGCAAGTATCCAACCTATTGTACACATCCCAGTGTGCACAGCCAAACCAAACCCGACTGTGCACATCTGTGCATATTTGTGCACAGTCCCCCCTTTATCTCATCAAATACCCCAAATAAGTCATCAAATTCAGTTAATCCGCCCCCTCTAAACTGTCGGGTACAGTCCCAACAGTGGGCACACTGTGTACAAACATAAATCAGTCCATAACTCTCTATATACCCAATACATACTCCAACACATCAATATTTAGTATAAAAATAGGTAGATGATTATATAATCAATATATATATATATATACATATATATATATATATAACTCATATACTATATTCATATAGCTACACACAAGTTCAATTGAATTAGAATGCAAAAACACATACGTGGAGTGCACCGCACCCGTATCACACTCAATCTGTGATATATTTGCGATACGGCTCCCACACACCACCAAATGCATCACAAAGGATACATGCAAGTCTAGAATCATATTTCTAAGAATTACAATGTGCTAGCTACTCAACTACGCATTCGTGTCAAAATGGGACATGCTCAAATCCCTGTGTCGAAGGGAAAACCCCCAAATAAATACGTATCACCAAATTATCGTGATATCGCCTATATGTATCTATTTGTGGATACGATACTAGTCTCACACAACCAAACACATGTCAATTTGGTCTAATTGACCTATTGACAAATACATGAAGTGCCAATCTCGGAATTCCCCCCAAATTGACACAAAATACATCAATATTTTCTCCATGGACCTCCTATGAACCTAATTTTTCTTCCTATGGGTATCCCTAGTACATGAGAGGGCTCCTAATGATTAAACTATAGATTTCGAGTCTAACTAGAAGGGAAAAACTGAATTGTACCAATTAGAAGATGGATACCTAATGCAAGTCTCTAATGGATGCAAAGAGTCTTCAACTTGTGCACTCTTCATCTCCTTGTAGATCCTTGCCTCCTCCTTGCTCCAATTGGGAGAGAATTTGGGTAGGGATTGGTATAGGGATAAAGAAATTTGGAAGAGGAAAATTATAAATCTAGTATTGAAATAAAATGAATGAAGAGAGAGAGAGGCTCTCTCCACCCTCTTATGGCCGGCCCTTACTTATCCCTCAAGCTAGTGGAAAAAGTCTAAAACACCCCTATGGGCTTGTCATGAAGAAAGTAATTAAGGAAGGAAGTTTCTAATCCTAATGGTTTGACTAATTATAATATTAACTTAATAAATTGGACTTGTTGTTGGGCTCAAGTCTAAATAGAATAAATATTGGTCCAAGAGTCAAGTGTAGTCTAGTTAGGTCCACTAACACAAGTCCAAAAAAAAAGTAATATCTAACAATAAATAAATATACTACATGCACATTAATTAATTAAGTAATATAAAATGACCAAAATATCCTTAGTCAGAAAATATGGTAGTGATAAGTCTACCCCGCTTAAAATAATTTCATTCTCAAAATTCAAAGACGAAACTAACCCTAGGAAAGCAAAACAAAACAGGGAAGAACATATCTCAAGGCATAAACAGATACGGGTACCGCTCTCACATTTCATCCTCCCTCTTCCAGGTAGACTCACTCGGAGAGTGATGCCTCTATGCGACGCGTATGAAAGAAATAGTCAGGTTCCTCAGCACATTTTCTCTCCGATCCAAATCTCAACTAGCAGCTCTGGATAGCTAAGAGTAGGGCACAACTCATGTACCATCTTAACTGCTACACTTAAAATACGTTATGAAGTCCCTCCAATGCAGGTGGCAAGTCTAGTCTGTAGGCAACTGCACCGACCCTCTCAAGAATACTGAAAGGTTCCGATAAATTGCGGACTAAGCTTCATGCCTCCACCGAAGAGAATCGTGCCTCGTGTCGGAGAAATCCTCAGAAATACCAAACCTTCAACCTAGAACAAAATACAACCTTAAGAACTTAATCTATAACAAACAACCAATATTACCACAAAAAAAAACCTCAAACTCCAAGTGTCTCCGGTGGCAATTGGTCCAATATCGCTGTTTGTCCTGCACCACTCAAAGTCTATCTCTGATCAGTTAACCTTCTCCATTGCATCTGCCACCATCTCTGGCCCTAGCAAGGCTCTCTCTACAATATCGTCCCAAGAACAGGGAGGGCGACATCTCCGACCGTACAGAGCCTCAAATGGTGACATCTCTATATTGTCCTGATAGCTGTTATTGTAAGAAAACTCTACCCAATGATATGGTCCTCCCAAGATCCTCCAAAATCTAGTACACAGATGCGTAGCATTTCCTCTAGAGTGTGAATGGTCCTCTCTTACTGCACATCTGTCTGGGGGTGATATGTAGTACTGAACTTGAGCTGTTGCCCAAGTTTGCCTGCAAACTCCTCCAGAAATAAGAAATAAAATGACTATTCCGATCTGAGACTATGATGACGAAAACCCCTTCTATCCTGACAATCTGTCTCACATACATCTCTGTTAGCTTGTCCGTAGACAAACCCACCTTGAAAGGCAAAAATTGGGCTGACTTGTTCAACCTGTAAACGATGACCCAAATCGCTTCTTTCCCTCAAATCTATAGTAATATGCTCCCACTTCCACTATGGAATGGGTAATGGCTGAAGTAAACCGGCTGGCCTCTGCCTCTTGGATTTTACTTGCTAGCATACTAAGCATCTGGATACAAAGTGTGCTATCTCCCTCTTCATGCCATACCACCACACACTCTCTCATATATCTCGATACATCTTGTTGGCACCTGGATGCATAGAATACTGAAAGCGATGTGCTTTTTGCAATACCTCTTTCCACAACTCTTCACTAGGCACAAATAATCTAGCACCATGCTGTAAAGAACCATCCTCAGCAATGGTAAATTTATCCTCCGATCCTACTCTAACCAGAGTTATGATGCTCCTCAGAGACATATCCTCATACTGGGCTGCCTTGATACTATCCATAAACTATGAGTGTATCTGTAACTCCTACATCTGTATTACAAACCCAGAAACTATCACCTCAATGCCTAAGCTTTCTAGGTCCTCCAAAAAATACTGGTCCTCCATAAAAAACTTATCTACCGGATACCTGCTTAAAACATTGACAACTACATTGGCTTTACCCGGTTGATACTGTAAGATATATCAAAATCCTTTATTAGTTTTAACCACCGACGCTGCCTCATGCTCAACTCCTTTTGAGTAAAAACGTACTTCAAGCTCTTGTGGTCTATGAAGATCTACACACGCTCTCCGTACAGGTAGTGTTTCCATAACTTTAAGGCAAAGATGACTACTGCTAACTCTAAATTATGGGTAGGATAGTTCTTCTCATAAGGACGTAATTGCCTGGATGCAAATGTAATCACTTTTCCATTCTGTCAAGACCCGCACCCTGGATTTGAGCATGAGTCATGAGTACGTCCAGCCTATGCCACAGTATCGACGGTAGAACACTGTAAAATAAGTCACAAGTATAATCTATAAATCATAACATATATACATCTCCAAGCTATACTCGATCACAAGCAGTAATTTAAGTAAAAACACCATAGATAATAATGTAATAATAGTCTCAATGCGGGTCCAAGAAGTCTCCCAAAAATGACTAAATTTCCAAAGAACAATATTTAAAATACTCTAAAAAAATTGTCAGAGAATAATCCGGTCCAAAATAACTAACAAAATTACTACTCTACTAAGTTACTCCATCACAGACAGTGTCTGAGATGCTAACACTCCCTGATCCTCCTGAAGGGCAAGATCAGGCTCTATTATGTCGCTAGCATACGGTCCATAATGTGTAGGGATCGCATCCTCATTGTAGCCACCTAAAATATGGTTATCCAGTCAGGAAAGGAACGAGTACATCACAGTAAAAATAGTTCCAACACATGGTAGAAGCTATAAGACAATAAATAGTAAAGAATGTATTATAGCAACAAAATTGAAATCATAATAAGGCAACCAGAATAACTAAATGATGAAGTCCTGTCATGGCAAAGATGTAGTAAAATATCTCCAAGCAACATAGAAAATAACTGCAATGTATGGAAGAACATATAGGAACAAACTACTCTACTTGTTTTAAAATACCCTGTTGACATATGAACGACTAAGGGTAAAAATCTTGGAAACCACATGTGTCGTGCATGGAAAGGGTAGTTCACATGTCTACTAAGTATTTTCCCTCCCCACGAGTACAACGTGGATTCTGAACCAGTCACGAAGAAATAACAATAATCCAGAATTGTCACGTATCTCATAACAAGAATCCATCATACTAATCCGTGTAAAAAGTGTCGAGAATCAAATAATAAATACTAAGCATGCATTATAGAGACTATCAAGCACTGAAAGTAATCACGAAAATATATATGCCTTGGATCAGGTCCTAATTCAGAGTCCAAATACTACGTATGATATGTTACCATATCAAGAGATAATTTATTTTAATTTATTTAATTCTGGAATAATTACTCTAAAATCCAATTTTAATTTTGTTATTCTAAATTTTTAGGTAAATTCCTAAATTTTGTCCAAAGAACCCGATTTTATCAACTCGAGACTCATGACACACAAATCGAGGCGATCTGTTAATCAAAAAGTCAACCGATAAAGACTCAACTTTCATACATGATTTTTTATAGATTTTTGCATCACAAACATGATGGAATTTATGGCTCATCCAGATTCGAATCCATTTGGAAACTATTGCACATACAAAATTGTATCGTGCGACGGTAGTTGATTGCTAACCTAGAAGTTCTACAGAATTAACAGTATAGAAATAATTCGAATTAAATTCTAAAAAATATATTTGTTGATGGTCTCGATGTTATCTTTCTAAAACTTCAAAAGTTTCATGATTCGGATACATGGTTCTCCCAAAATTGCAAAAACATCGAGATGCATCTACTTTCATACATGTTGTACTCTATGAATTTTATAGAATTTAATACTCTAAAATTTGTGAAACAAATTATATATTCAGAAAACTAACCTCAATATGGTTCTAACGCAAGAAATTGGGGCATGTTTGGATTTCGGAGCTATGAGCAATGGCTACACGAAGATAAATGAACCCTAGATGAGAACTCCCTTAAACTGCTTTTTCTCTACTCGAATTAATAAAGTCGGCAGGAAACCTAACTAACTAACTAACTAACTAACTATATATATATATATATATATATATATATATATATATATATATATATATATATATATATATATAGGCGGAAAAGGGGAGTCGCGACTTAGGTCTCTAGACACATGGACGCATTTGAGCGCCTCCCGCCCAGATCCAAGGGCTGAGGCACACGCAGCTTGGCTCGACCCGAGCTCGAATCGGCTTAGGAGTCCGATTAGAACTCGAAGAACCACGTTTTCACCCACCCACGTGGGCACGGTCATCGACAGATGGGCCCGAAATGGCTAGCGGTGGCTAACAGGTGGGCCCCTGACTGCTGATTTGATTATTTAATTAGTAAAATTATTTTTTAATTACCAAATATGATTTATTTAATCAGTTTTAGCCTAAATAACTCCTTAAAAATACTACAAATACTCAAAACATTCTCAAAAAATTCTCAAAAAAATTTCGGAAATATATTCGGTTATTTAGAACCTAAAATCAAAATTTGGGATAATTTTAATTATGTTTTTCACTAAAATAAATTCTTGGAAGGCCTAGAAATTTATTGTTACTAGTTTTTAATTAACCAAAAATTATAAAAAAAATCCCAATAGCCCCAAATTAACCTAATAATAATATTTAAGTTAGAATTTAGGATATGGAGGTTACAACCCTCCTATAAAAATTTTGTCCTCAAAATTTGTGGCAGAATAAGTACAAGGAAAATACCACATGGTGGAAAAAGGTAGGGGTAACGCTCTCGCATCTTGTCCTCTCTTTCCCATGTGGATTCACCAGGAGAGTGATGCCTCCAGGCATCGCGAACCAAGAGAATTACTTGGTTACGAAGAACTTTATCTCTGCGGTCTAGGTTCTCAATCGGTTATTCTGGATAGGGAAGACTCGGTCCATCCTCAAGCTCTGAATGATCTAATACATGGCTAGGATCTGCCACGTATTGCCTCAGCGGGGGCACATGGAACACGTTGTGTACTCCTTCTAATGTAGGCGGTAAGGCTAGTCGATAGACTACTACCCCGACCTTCTTCAGAACATTGAAAGGTCCAATGAATCTTGGACTAAGATTTCTACCTCTACCGAAACGAATTGTACCATGTGTCAGAGAAATCCTCAAAAACACTAAGTTGCCAACCCCAAACACTAACGGTCTCCGGCGGCTATCGTCCCACTGCTTCTGTCTGTCCTGAGCCACGAAGTCTCTCTCTAATCTACTTTACTTTTTTTTTGCAACATCAACTACCATCTCTGGTCCCAATAGTAATCTCTCTCCTACGTCGTCCCAAGACAATGGAGTCCGATATATTCTACCGTACAGAGCCTCGAAAGGAGACATCTCGATACTGGCTTGATAGTTATTGTTGTATGCAAACTCTACTAGGTGAAGATAATCCTCCCGTGAGCCACTAAAATCTAGTACACATGTTCGAAGCATATCCTCAAGCGTCTGAATAGTCCTCTCTGACTGTCCATCCGTCTGAGGGTAGTAAGTAGTGCTAAATTTGAGTTGGGTACCCAAGCTAGCCTGCAAACTCCTCCAAAAGTAGAATATAAACCTGCTATCCCAATCGGAGACGATGCTCACTGGAACTCCATGCAGCCTTACTATCTGTCTCACATATAACTCGGCGAGCTTCTCCGTAGATAATCCCACTTTGAAGAAAAAAATTGGGCTGATTTAGTTATCCTGTCAACAAAGACCCAAATCGCGTCCTTCCCACATGGAGTCAGTCCCTCTCGAAAGAAAGAATTCTTTCAGAACCTCAATCGCTCCATTTCTAGTTCCAGTTTTCAGCCTTCCCGGTCATCGACGCTCAGAAGCGGGCGGGGGAAAATCTGCATCGTGGAAGTCCAAAAATAAAATCTATTATGATATGTTCCCATTTCCACTCAGGAATTGGTAGTGGCTGTAGCAATCCTCTTAGTCTCTACCTCTCGGCTTTGACCTGTTGGCACAATAAACATCTGGAGACAAAACATGCTACCTCTCGCTTCATCCAATACCACCACACGTGTTCTCTCAAGTTCTTATACATATTGTTAGCTCTCGGATGTATATAATACTGGGAACGATATGCCTCCTGCATAATCTCTTCCAGCAGATCCCTAATTAGGTATACATCACCTAGTCCCATGCCTTAGTGAACCATCCTCAGTAATAGCGAAGTCCTCTATCAATCATGTCTGTACCTGAGATCTGAGGCTTCACAGACCCTCATCCTGGTACAGTATCTCTCGGATCTTTTCCATCAACCCCAACTGAATCTGTATGCCCATGATCTGCATCTCCACTCCTGGAACAATAACCTTGATGCCCAGGCTATCCAAGTCTGCTAATAAGTGATGATCCATTGTCAAGTACATCGCTATTGGATATCTGCTCAAGCAATCGACAACTACGTTAGCCTTTCCTGGATGATACTATAGTAAAATATCAAAATCCTTCATCAGTTCTAGCCACCTGTGCTGCTTCATATTCAGCTCTTTCTGCATAAAGACGTACTTCAAGCTCTTATGGTTAGTGTATATTTCCACACACTCTCCGTATAGATAATGTCTTCAAAGCTTTAGAGCGAAGATCACCACTGCTAATTCTAAGTCATGAGTGAGATAGTTTTTCTTATGTGGCCACAATTATCTAGAAGCATATGCCACTACCTTCTTGTTCTGCTCTAGAACACATCCGAAGCCCTTTTTCGAAGCATCGGTATAAATAACAAATCTACCCGTCCCCGATAGTATCGTCAAAATAGGCATTGTGATTAACCTCTTCTTTATCTTAATAAATGCAGCCTGATATTCTTTGGTTTATACTAACTGCAAATCCTTCCTAATGAGTCTAGTCAATGGTTCTGCGATCCGAGAAAAATCCTTCACAAATTTTTGGTAATACCCGGCCAATCCTAAGAAGCTTCTGATCTCTGCAACAGAACTAGGATTGGTCCAAGACTCTACAGCAACAATCTTCTTTGGATCTACCGATATCCCTTCTCCAGTCATCACATGCCCAAGAAACTCTACCTTATCCAGGAAGAACTCACACTTCAAGAGTTTTCCAAAGAGCTTCTCCTTCCGAAGGGTCTCTAGCACAATCCTTATATGCTTTTCGTGATCTTTCGGAGTCTTCGAATAGACATGAATATCATCTACGAATGCTACTACGAACTTGTCAAGGTACTGGGTTCATGAAGACTGTCGGGCATTAGTCAATCCAAATGGCATCACCATAAACTCATATTGGCCATATCTTGTCCGAAATAAAGTTTTCGGAATATCTTCCTTCTTCACCTTCAACTTATGATAGCCAGACCTCAAATCAATCTTCGAAAATACCCTCGCACCGCTCAACTGATCAAAAAGATCATCTATCCTTGGTAGTGGATATTTGTTTTTGATAGAGAGGTTATTCTGAGCCCTGTAAACAATGCACAATTGCATCAACCCATCTTTGGTTAAGCGGCCTACTGTTGTGGTTGTTGGGCAACCCTCACCATGGCTGCTAGGGCAACATGTTGGGCATTTTTTATTCCTGTCCTCAGCATTTCTATTTTCTGCCTCTGGGCCTCTGTATGAGCTTTTTGAGCCTCTATCATGCTTTTTAAAAGATCGTATAATAGCTGAGGAGGAGGAGGAAGCCTCCCCGATCCAGTTGATGAGGCCTCCATCGATACGGGTGGTGTGGAGAAAGCACCATTCGTCCTGAAACCATACGCTCTGGTGTTGGGTGGCATTCTGAAAGGTTGAAAACAATAAGGATTCAATTGATATTGCACAAGAGAAGGTAGTATTCAAGAAGGAGAATCAATTATGAAAGAGGTCTGATTGCTCGGAAGAAATTAATAAGGGTTAGCAAGTTGAGTATATAGGATCCCTAATTGTGATTGAGTAATTTTCTATTCCTAGTATGTATATCCTATGGCAGGCTCGCAGTCGTACATCTAACTTGAGTACTACTACGAGTTTTCAATCTTGTGTGAAACCTGACCGGCATGGGCCACCATAAAAATGTGTCACGACCCGCACCCTGTATTTGGGCATGAGTCGTGAGTACGTTCAGCCTACGCCAAAGTGTCAGTGGTAGAACGCTATACAATTAGCAACAAGTATAATCTATAACTCATAACATATATACATCTCCACACTATACTCAATCACAAGCACTAATTTAAGTGAAAACACCAAAGATAATAATGTAATAATAGTCTCGATGCGGGTCCAATAAGTCTCCCAAAAATTACTAAATATCCAAAGAACAATATTCAAAATACTCTAAAAAAATTGAAGAATAATCCAGTCCAAAATAACTAACAAAATCACTACTCTACTAAGCTACTCCATCGCAAACGGTGTCTGAGCTGCTAAATCTCCCTGATCCTCCTGAAGGGAAAGATCAGGCTCTATTATGTCATTAGCATACTGTCCAAAATATGTAGGGATCGCATCCTCATCGTAGTCACCTAAAATATGGTTATCCAGTCAGGAAAGGAACGAGTACATCACAGTAAAAATAGTTCCAACACATAGTAGAAGCTATAAGACAATAAATAGTAAAGAATTTATAATAGCAACAAAACTGAAATCATAATAAGGCAACCAGAATAACTAAATGCTGAAGTCCTGTCATGGCAAAGATGTAATACAATATCTCCAAGAAATATAGAAAATAACAACAATGTATGGAAGAACGGATAGGAAAAACTACTCTACGTGATTGAAAATACCTTTTTGACATGTGAATGGCTAAGGGTAAAAATTCGGCAAACCACACGTGTCGTGCATGGCTGCTATTAATCCAGTAATACCATGGGATAGAAAGGATAGTTCATACGTCCACTAAGTATTTTCTCTCTCCATGAGTACAACATGGATTCTGAACCCGTCACGAAGAAATAATAATAATCCCGAACAGTTACTTGTCTCATAACAAGAATCCATCATACTAATTCGTGTAACAAGTGTAAAAAATCAAATAATCAATACTCATCATGCATTATAGAGACTATCAAGCACTGAAAATAATCATGGAAATGTACTCGCCTGTGGTCCTTAGCTGTGGTTGGATCAGGTCCCAATTCAGAGTCCAAATCCTACGTATAATATGTTACCATGTTAAGAGATAATTTATTTTAATTTATTTAATTATAGAATAATTACTCTAAAATACTATTTTAATTTTTTTTTCTAAATTTTTGGGTAAATTCCTAAATTTTTTCCAAAGAACCCAATTTTATCAACCCGAGACTTATGGCACACAAATCAAAGCGATCTGTTGACCAAAATGTCAACCAATACAGACTCGACTTTCATGCATGATTTCCTATAGATTTTAGTGTCACAAATATGCTAGAATTTATGGCTCATCCGGATTCGAATTCGTTTGGAAACTATTGTACTTACAAAATTGTATTGTGCAATGGTGGTTGATTACTAACCTAGATGTTCTATAGAAATAACAACAAGAAATAAATCGAATTAAATTCTGGTAAAAACTTATGTCGACATTATTGATGTTATTTTTTCGAAACTTCAAACGGTTCATGATTCGGATCCTTGGTTCTCCCAAAATAAAAATACCGAGACATATTTATTTTTGGACATACTGTGCTCTACGAATTTTCTAGAATTTAATACTCTAAATTTTGTGAAACAAATTACATATTCAGAAAACTAACCTCAATATGGTTGTAACGCAAGAAACTGGAGTAATTTTGGAGTCAAAAACCATGAGGAATGGCAACGCGAAGCTCAACGAACCCTAGATGAGAACTCCCTCAAACTGCTTTCTCTCTCCTCGAATTGATAAAGTCGGCAGGAAACCTAACTAACTAACTATATATATATATATATATATATATATATATATATATATATATATATATATATATATATATATATATATATATATATATATATATATATATATATATATTCGCGGCTTAGGTCTCTAGACACATGGACGCATCTGAGCGTCTCCCGCCCAGATCCAAGGGCTGAGGCGCATGCAGCTTGGATCGACCCGAGCTCGGCTCGGCTTAGGAGTCCGAGTAGAGCTTGGAGACCCGCGCTTTGACCCGCCCACGTGGGCACCATCACCGACAGATGGACAGGCGGATGTCCCGCGGTAGCTGACAGGTGGGCCCCTGACTGCTGACTGGATTATTTCATTAATAAAATAGTTTTTAATTACCAGAAATTATTTATTTAATCAGTTTTAGCCTAAATAACTCCTAATAAATACTAAAAATATTCAAAAAATTCTAGAATATATATTTAGTTATTTGGAACCTAAAATTAAATTTTATGATGATTTTAATTATGTTTGTCATTAAAATAAATTCTTAGAAGGCCTAAAAATTTAGTGTTACTAGTTTTTAATTAACAAAAAATTGTAAAAAAATTCCAATAGCCCCAAATTAACCTAATAACAACATTTAAGTTAAAATTTAGGATGTGGAGGTTACACATTTTGTTGAAGAACACAACCTAGCCCTTTCTTCGATGCATCACTATAGATAGTGAAACCTCCAAACCCTGATGGCAACGTCAAAATAGGAGCAGAAGTCAACCGCGACTTTAATTACTCAAAAGCAACATGGCACTGCTCTGTCCAAATAAACTCTGCGTTCTCCTGGTGAGTCTGGTCATCGCCTAGGCAATCTTTAGAAAATCTTGCACAAACTTCCTGTAGTAGCTTGCCAGACCCAAGAAACTCCTGATCTCTGCCACTGAACTCGGGGTCTTCCAAGACTCCACTGCTGCGATCTTTTTCAGATCCACTAAAATCCAATCACCAGTCACAACAGGTCCTAAGAACTCAACCTTGTCCAGGAAGAACTCACACTTGGATAGCTTCCCATACAGTTTCTCCTTCCTCAGTACAACCAACACAATCCGCAGATGCTCCTCGTGCTCCTCTGGCATCTTCGAGTATATGAGAATGTCGGCGATGAACAACACCACGAACTTGTCAAGGTACTAGTGGAACACCTTGTTCATCAAATTCATAAACACCATCGGGGCATTAGTCAGCCTAGATGGCATCACCATGAACTCCTACTGGCCATATCGAGTCCTAAATAAGTCTTTGGAATGTCCTTCGGCTTTACTTTCACCTGATGGTAGCCTGATCTCAAGTCTATCTTAGAAAATACCTTGGTACCACTCAATTAATCGAACAAATCATTAATCCATGGCAACAGGTATTTATTCTTGATAGTGAGATTATTCAGTGCCCTGTAATCGATGCACATGCGCACCGATTAATCATTCTTTGGCACAAACAATACCGGGACTCCCCACGGTAAAAAACTGGATCTGATAAATCCCTTATCCAGTAGTTCATCCACTTGCTTCTTCAGCTCGACCAGCTCGCTGTTGTTTACGCTATAGATGTGTTGTGAAATTAGTTTTACACCTGGCATTAAGTCTATAGAGAACTCAACATCTTGATCTGGCGGTAATCCTAGCAATTACTCAGGAAAAACATCCAAGAACTCTGCTATCAAAGGATGCGACAACTCCTTATCTTCCACCATTGCTTTACAGATAATGCCTATAACTTGCTCCAAAGCTCTCCTAGCAAACTTAAACTCTTGCTCTCCTGGCGGGCTAAATAAAACTCTACCTCCTCTGCAATCTATACTAGCATGGTGTCTACTCAACCAATCCATCCTGAGTACAATATCGTAGTTAGAAAGTGGCAATACAAATAGACACACACTCAGATTTTGGCCTTCCAGAGTAACTCTTCGATCCTTGCAAACATCACTAACCAGGATAATGCCTCCTTGGTTATGATCTTGGAAGTCCTAAGCAAAGACTCGGTTACCAAATAATGCTTCAGAGCAAAAGAAATAGATACAAAACTAAGGGAAACACCCGAATCAAACAATGCTAAACCTAGAATAGAATCGAGGAGAACAAAACCGGCGATAACATCTCCGGTGGGCTCGGTCTCCTCGACCGTCATATCAAACCCTCATCCCTAAGGTGAACCTCCCTAATGTTGGTGCTAGGCATAATGCTGTTGTTGGGTCAGAATTAGTGGTCTCCTTGGTTGTAGTGTGGGTGGCCTCGCCTGTGCTCTCTGAGCTAGAGATTCTCCCAAAGTTGTACGATGGAGAGAAATGGGATAATCTCTCATTTAATGCCTCTCTGTGCCACAATACAGACATAATCCCAACCTCTTCCTGGAAATTTCCCAGATATGGCTGAGCTTCTTGCAGAAGTGGCATGGAGCTTACTGTGACTGTCTCTGTTGCTGTTGTGGTGCCTAGAGAATTGGCACCCTACCTGGAGCCTGTAATAGTTATGGCTGCTGAAAAGTCCTAGACTGGAGATGAGGAAGCTTAGCAAGCCCTACGCTGCTACTAGCCCCCATAAAAGAATCGCAATCTCTCTTGGGCTTCAGGTTCCACTCCCGCTCGACCTTGTGTGTCTCCGCAAGTATCTCAGAATATGTCTCATAGAAAGAAGGAATGAGGATCTTCACTTCTTAGTTCAGACCCACACGGAATCGGATAGCCCGAACCTCTGGCTCTCTCACCAAATACTCCACAAATTGGCTCAACCTCCCGAACCCTACGGCATACTCATCCCCGGACATGCTCCCCTGAGTAAGGCCCTTAAACTGACTCCATAAATCTAATCTGTCCGCCCGAGCAAAGAAATTTCTCTTAAAGAGGTCCTTGAACACCTCCCAAGACTGCCCCGCATCAGCAAGAAGTGGCTCATTCCTAAACCAAGCGCGGGCGATGTCGAACAGCTGAAGTCCTACTGCCTCAACCTTCAGATCCTTAGCAAGACGGGACATCCTTATAAGATGCTCGATATCCTCTGGCCAATCATCAGCGTAAATGATTCCCACGATCCCCTTGAAGACCCGAGGTTCCAGCTTCTTGAAGTCCTCGATATTACCCGGCTGAAGGTGGGCAACCTGCGTAGCAACCTACTGCTGGACATACGCTCCTCTCTCTACTGCAGTAAAGGCAAGCTGATGAGCACTCTTAATACCCTGCCATAACACGTATGTCTGCCTCTGGTGAGACTCTGACTGGGCCCTCTGAGCCTCCATTATCTCACAAAATAATACGAACACCTGCGTCGCATCTGTCGCCAGGAAAAGTGGAGGTGGAAGTCGCTCAGACACAGCTGGAACAATCCTCTGTGCTGGAGGTGGATCCCCGAACGTAGCTGATACACCAATTACCGAAAAAGTGATTGGTAAAGTCCCTCGAAAAGTTGCAGATCTCTCAGAAACTGCTCACCTTTGCCGTGATTGGGTCTTAGACAGCATCATGAGGCAAAGCGAAAAGAAAGAATCAATATGGCACACGATATAATGTATTCAAATGGGGGCAGTTAAAGCTTAATTATCAATTATCAAAGAAAAATAGTTAAAATAAACAATAGAGTTTTTTCTAGTTATGATGGAGTATTCTCAGCCTATAGCCTATATCCTATATCATATATCCTGAAACAGGCTCGTAATAGCACTCAAATCAGAAACCACTATGAATCGCAATAATCGTGACCTCAAAGACCTGCATGGGCCACCACTAAAATATTGTCACGACCCGCACCCAATGTAGGGCACGAGTAGTGAACAACGTTCAGCCTACGTCACAGCATCAGCGGTAGAACGCTATTTGGGTGAACTACACTATCTAACAATAATGATCATCAAGGTATATAATGCCACCAATGAAATATGAATACTCAATCATAGAACTATAAGATGGAACAACACACAAATATGATATAAGAAACTAAAAAGTCAAGATACAACTTATAAGACAGAAATAATATCCAATGAGTCACCAAATTTAATATAAGACTAACAGTTAAAGATGGAGGAAAATCATGTACAATATAAACCTATCTACTAATCTATAGGTAAAGTATATGGACCTAATATCCTAGAGTTAGACTCATACAACCTAGAAATAGCTAATTTGACCAAGTTTGACTAGTTTGACCTAGAGTTGACCTAGTTTGACTATTTTGACTTAAAAATGGCTTTATGACCTAGAATTAAACTAGTCTAACTTATTTTTATTCCAAAACCTTGTATTGATGCATATACCATATATAGGTCTGTGTGACACCAGCTTGGGCATCGAGAGACACACCTTGCTGAGGACCTCAGGCGAGTACATTTCTCTGTTAGTTTTTATTTCATAATAGTGTATATATCTCATATTCTAGAACTGTATATTTGATTCTGAAATAGTAGTTTCACGGACTGGTACTACATGGATCCTGTCAGGAGATATTATCCCCTACTATGTATTGGGTATTGATTTATTGTATTTCGTGTTCATACACTGCTCGTATTTAGTGTGCTTATATTCGTTTACACATATTGCTCATGTTCAGTGTGCCCATATTCGTGTTCGTAATGTGTCATGATTAGATCCATTGGTATTAGTTGGGAATAGGGGAGTAGGAGTTGATTATGTGATCAAAGCCCCAGTATATTCGTGTACATATCGATTATATACCACACTTGTAATCGAGTTACCTTATTGTATTCATATTCAACCTAAGTCGATCACATAATAAACTTGTATTCCAAGGCACATTAGTTAGATTTTAGTTATTCCTTTATATTGCAGATATTCATATTGATTGTTCTTTATTCCAGTACATTACCTGTTCACTCTAGTTTATTTCATTCTGTTGTTAGTTATCTTGTATTCTCTTCTACTATCTGTTTTATATGCTCGATTATGTATTTGAAACTGCTTTCAGATGTATGTACTTCACTCTAATCCTAACTGACTATATTTTTCCAGAGATTAGCTCATAGATCAGTGTCCTACATTCTACAGGCCGTAGGAGGGCATATAATTAGAGGATACTCCTATAGACCATAAGGACTTAGTTCTAGAGCCTGAGAAGGTTTAGTTTATTTGGTGGATTTGTATTAGAGTGTTATTGAGATTCATGGCATTTATATTATTTTAGACTTGTGGATTGTATCTTAATTTTTTTTTTGTTATTCTATTCGTGCTTTATCTTCCTTAGTTTGTATTATGATTGAGTATAGTTACATTTGTGAGATACCATATTGTTCCTCCTTTTGGAGTTGAGATGATTGACAGGTACTATATTTATATTATTGAGATATTTAGTTAGTTAGAGTTGACCAAATAGCGTTCTACCGTCGATGTTGCAGCGTAGGCTAGACGTACCCACGTACTCCTGCCCGAATATCCGGGTACGGGTTGTAACACATTTTTAGTGGTGGCCCATGCAGGTCTGTCTAGAGTCGCAAGTAGAACGATATCGTAGTAGTGCTCACCTAGAGTACTGCTACGAGCCTGCTTTCAAAAATAGGATTTAGGCTGAGAGTATACTCAATCACAACTAGAAAATACTTCCAAATATCAGTTTTCTATCCTTATCTATTGAATGTTTGCTTTATTTTGAATAAAATATATCCTTCGTTGATGATATCGTATTTTACTCAATTTTGATTCCTTTGTTCCATCTATCTTTAGGATGCTGCCAAAGACGCGTTCCCAGTGCTCAGGTGCCATGTCAACGCGGCCAGTCAATTCATCGCCTATGAGGGAAACACCATCAGACATTGTTCTAGCAGTTACATTCCAGAGGTCTGCTTCACCGATCTAGGTGGATGTTTCTGCAGCAGCTTTTGGAGGTGCTCTACCTCCGATACAGAGGACCGCACCGACAGTTTCAAGGGATCTTTTACCCCCACCATCCACAGTCGATCAGACACAGATATTTGTGCTCTTTCTGCACATGATGGAGGCGCATAAGCGTCAGTCATAGGTTATACGGTAGAGCATTGAGAATGCTCACCAGATTGCGCTTGTAGCAGTTAAGAGAGAAGCCTTAGTCCAGCCACAGATGGCACCACCTCAGTTTATCTCGCAGCAGCCGAGGCCGAGGACCATCACAGACTTTAAGAGGATTGGGCCGAAGGACTTTAAAGAAACTAAAGAGATTATTTATGTCGATGATTGGATAGAAGACATTGAGCAAAACATGCGGCTGACGCTGATTCCAGAGAGGTTGCAGATAGAGGCCACGGGGAGCATGATGTTCGATATTGCGTTGACTTGGTTCAGGACGGACCCCAGGATATCAGCACTAGGACTTACTTGGGATGCTTTTAAAGAGCTCTTCAAGAAAAAAGTTCTTTCCAGATGTGGCTCTGACATCTCTTGAGAGCCAGTTCCAGTACCTCATTCAGGGAGGTATGACGGTGGATGAGTATACGGCAGAATATTGCAGACTATGCCGCTTTGTGGAGGGGCAGAACCCCAGAGAAAGAGCCAGGAAGTTCAGGAAGGGCCTGAACAGAGAGGTTAAATCATATATGAATGTAGATCCCACCGCTACCTTCGAGAAGATTCTGAGGCAGGCACAGAGGGAGGAGGATGATCTAGAGCTTGGATCTAAGAGGTCGAGAGACACAGGAGGATCCAGTACCAACACGGGTCCAATAAAGCGGCCTCATTTTCAGTAGCAGCAGCACCAGAGGCATTTCCAGCAATCGAGGCATCAGTATCGTGGACCAAAGAGAGCGCAGGCACATCTGATACACCAGATTCAGAGGCCAGCTATTCCTTGCACTTTCTGTAAGAAGCAAGGACATGAATGGGATGCATGCAGAATGAGATTGGGCTAGTGCTTATACTGCGGATCAGGAGAACATCAGTTAAGAGCTTGTCCTAAAGTTCCAGCTTGTCCAGCTCAAGCACAGAGAGCTCCCGCGAGACTACCAACGGGATAGCAAAGAGGACCTCCTTTACCACCACAACAACAGTAGTTTACTCAGCACCAGCAGCAACAAAGAGGTACCCAGCGACAGGGATGAGCTTTCACCTTGACCGTCGAGGAGGAGGAGCTAGTCAGTGATGTTATCTCAGGTTCATTCTATCTTGATTCTTTTCCAGCTCATGCTTTATTTCATTTTGGTGCTTCACATAGATTTGTATCTGTATCTTTTGCTCTGAAAAATCATCTTGAGTCTGAACTGTTGGCGAGGACTTTCAAGATCATGACCCGGGGTGGCATTATCCGGGCAGTGATGTTTGCAAGGACCGGAGAGTTTCTTTGGGAGGCCGAGAGTTGAGCGTATGTCTACTCGTAATGTCACTTTCGAGCTATAATATAGTACTCAGGATGGATTGGTTGAGTAGGTATCACGCTAGTATCGATTGTCGAGGAGGCAGAGTTTTGTTTTAAGTGACCAGAGAGCCAGAGTTTGAGTTCGTCAGAGAAGCAGCAGAGCAGAATGAATAAGACTTTTGTGGAGCTTTGGTAGAAGAGCAGGAGCCGCCACATCTATTGATTGCAGAGTATATGGATGTCTTTTCGGAGGAGTTGTCATGGTTGCCATTAGGCGGAGATGTGGAGTTCTTTATAGATTTGGTGTCAGGCATAAAGTCGATACCGTAGTACGTCTATAGAGTGAACAACAGCGAACTTGCAGAGTTGAAGAAGCTGGTGGATGAGTTGCAGGGCAAGGGCTTCATCCACTCTAGTTCATCACCATGGGGTTCTTTGGTACTTTTTGTACCAAAGAAGGATGGGTCGGTACGCACAACCTCACTATTAAGAACAAATACACATTGGCTCGGATTGACGATTTATTTGATCAGTTGAGCGGAGCGAAGGTATTCTCAAAGATAGACTTGAGGTCGGGGTACCACTAGGTGAAAGTGAAGAAGTAAGACATTTTGAAAAAAGATTTCAAGACTCAGTATAGGAAGTTTGAGGTCTTAGTGATACCGTTTGGGTTGAATAATGCCCTGGCGGTATTCATGAACCTGATGAATAAAGTATTTCATCAGTACTTGGATCAGTTTGGGGTAGTATTCATTGATGATATATTGATGAGAAGCACCTGAGGATAGTTTTGGAGACCCTCAGGAAGGAAAATCTATATGGCAAGCTTTTGAAGTGTGAGTTCTTCTTTGATAAGGTTGAATTCTTCGGGCATGTGATTACAGGAGACGGAATCTCAGTAGACCCGAAGAAGATTTTAACAGATGAGTCATGGTCTACCTCGAGTTCAGTAGTGGAGATCAGGAGTTTTTTTGGACTAGCAGTCTATTATCGGAGGTTTATTCAAGATTTTTCCAGGATTACAGAGCCGATGACTAGACTAACCAGGAAGGACGTGGAGTTCATCTAGACTGAGGATTGTCAGTCTGCTTTAGAGGAGCTAAAGAAGTGGTTGACTATAGCTCAAATATTGATATTGCCATTAGGGGCAGGAGGATTTTCTATATATAGGGATGCATCGGGTAAGGGTTTAATTTTGTGTGTTGTAGCAGAACGGGAAGATGATTGCCTGTGCTTCCAGGCAATTACGCCCTCATGAGAAGAATTAACCTACCCACGACTTGGAGTTGGCAGTAGTTATTTTTTCTCTTAAACTGTGGAAGCACTACTTGTATGGAGAGCAGGTAGAGATCTTTACAGATCATAAGAGCTTGAAGTATGGATTTACACAAAAAGAGCTCAACATAAGACAACGCCGGTGGTTGGAGTTGATGGAGGACTTCGATATTGCTTTGCAGTACCATCCAGGAAAGGCCAACATAGTAGCGGATGCCTTGAGCAGGTATTCAGGGGCTATGTACTTGACCAGGGACAGATATTTATTGGCTTATCTTGATAGTATTGAGATGTTACATTAGTAAGATGACATATTATTCCTCCTTTTGGAGTTGAGATTATTGACAGATACCATATTTATATTGTTGAGATATTTAGTTAGTTAGAGTTGACCAGACAGCATTCTACCGCCGATGCTGCAGCTTTGGCTGGACGTACCCACGAACTCGTGTCCGAATATTCGGAAGCGGATTATGACAAACAGTGTCACATCCATGCACATAAATCACAGGACAAGCACAAGAATCACAGGAATAATAGCATCTTATGACGGGATCCAAAAAATACTAATCCGTATAACCAAGTGTCAGAAAATCAAGGATATCTACACTAAATATAATAAACATATAGGATATCATAAACGAAAAACTATCAGAGAATGATTGACAGATCCCCCTCTAAACTGTCGGATACAAACACGTAGAGTACACCGCACTCGTATCACACTACATCTATAATACATTTGTGATATGGCCCCCACACACCACCAAATGCATCATGAAGGATACAGGAAAGTCTAGAATCATATTTCTAAGCATTACAAAGTGCTAGCTACTCAACTACGTGTCCGTGTCAAAATAGGACATGCACAAATTCCCGTGTCAAAGAAAAAATCCCCAAATAAATATGTATCTCTAAATTATCGTGACATGGCCTACACGTATCCATTTTTGGATATGACACTAGTCTCACAGAACCAAACACATGTTAATTTGTTCTAATTGACCTATTAATAAACACATGAAGTGCCAATCTCAAAATTTCCCCAAAATTGACAAAAAATACATCAATATTTTCTCTATGGGACTCCAATGAACCTAATTCTTCTTCATATGGGTAGCCCTACTACATGAGAGTGTTCCTAATGATTAAAATACATATTTAGATTCTAATTAGAAAGAAAAAACTAAATTGCACCTATTGGAAGATGGATTCCCAATGCAAGTCTCCAAATGGATGCAAAGAGCCTTCAACTTGGGCACTCTTTACCTTATTGTAGATCTTTGTCTCCTCCTTGCTCCAATAGCCTCCAATGGTGAGTAGAAAAGGAATTGGGAGAGAATTTGGGTAGGGATTGGTGTAAGGATGAAAGAATTTAGAAGAGAGAAATTCTAGATCTAGAATTGAAATAAAATGAATAAAAAGAGAGAGACTCTCTCCACCCTCTTATGGCCCGCCCTTACTTATCCCTCAAGCAAGTGAAAAAAGTCTAAAACACCCCTATGGTCTTGTCATGAAGAAATTAATTAAGGAAGGTTCTAATCCTAATATTTTGACTAATTCAATATTAACTTAATGAATTAGGCTTGTTGTTGGGTTCAAGTCTAAATAGAATAAATATTGGTCCAAGAGTCAAGTCTAGTCTAGTTAGGTCCACTAATACAAGTCCAAAAAAAAAGTAATATCAAACAATAAATAAATATACCACAGGCACATTAATTAATTAATAAATTTGAAATGACCAAATACCTTTAGTCAGAAAATGTGGTAGTGACAAGTAATTAATAAATAAGTATTAGTTGGTGAAGATAAAAGAGAACTGGGACTTCTTCCCTAGCGGAATGAAAATACACATACCTACGATGGAGTTCCATTTGTCCTTTTCAGCTTTCAACATGGTGTCTCTTCCGAGGAGGATGTTGGATAACCTGACTCCTGACCAAAAGGGAGTCTTGATCGGCCGTATTTGTCACCCTCACATTTTTATTCAAAGGTAGTTTAGTAATTGACATGGGTAATTTTATTATAGGATTATTTGTATTTAAATATTGTGCATGCATGATTAATTATTTATTGTATTAATTATTGATTGTTAGTTGTAGATTTATTTTAGACTTGTGTAGTGGACCTAACCTATTTAACTAGATGCATGAACCAATATTTTGGATGAGTTTAGTTTGAGCCCATGAATTAGGTCCATGGATTAGGAGGTTGGATTAATTAGTGAAATCATTAGACTAGAACCTTCCCTCCCTAATTAATTTCTTCATGAGAGACCCCAAGGGATAATTAAGACATTTTACATTTCTTGGAGAAGGGTACATGGCCGACCATAGAGTGAGGAGAGAGAGTGCTCATTTTACTTCACCAATTCCCAATTCTTTAGATATACATTCTTCTCTCTTCCAATTTTCTTCATTTCCTCATCAATTCTCCACCAATTCTTCACAAATTCCTTCCCTCATTCTTTATTGAGGCTTCTACATCAAGAATCTACAAGAAGAAAGTAAGGAGCAAGGAGGAGGAGGACAAAATATACAATGAGAGAAGCTACTATGCATTTTAGGACTTTTCATTAGGAATCCATCTCCCAATAGGTTATATTTCAGTTTTATCACTTATAATAGACTATAGATCTGATATTTAACCATGAAAAACCAACCCACATGTATAGGCTACCCATAGAAATTAGTTTTAGGTTCATCGGAGACCGACGGTGGAAGTTATGTGCATTTTGGTGCCAATTTTGGGGCAATTCTGAGATTGGCACATGTAGTGGTTGTCATTGGGTCTAATAGATCTAAATGACATATAATTTGTTGTTTGTGATTAGTTTCATGTCCACAATTGGATATATGTAGGCCGTATCTCGTCAATTTGACAAAACAGATTGATTTGGGGGTTTTCCTCCGACAGGAGGCCTTGTGCATATCACATTGTGACACGAACACGTAGTTAATCTAATTACTATATGTATTACTCATAATTAGTGTATTAGACTTCCTCGTGTCCTCCGGAATGTGTTTGGTTGTGTGGTGAAGCCGTATCGCAAGCATATCATAGAGTTAGTGTGATAAAGGTGCGGTGCACTCCACGTGTTTGATGTTTTATCCCCTTTCCTATACGTACATGTGTAATTAAATATATATATATATATATATATATATATATATATATATATATATATGATATTTAAGGTATATACATATGTACATATTAGCGTATATGAGTTTGGGTATATGTGTGTGTCTATGTGTATATATATTAGGTATATATATATATATATATATATATATATATGTGTGTGTGTGTGTGTGTGTGTGTGTGTGTGTGTGTGTGTGTGTGTGTATGTTCGTATATATATGTGTACTTGTGTTAATATGTATATATATGTGTGTATTAGTGTTTACGTTTATGTATGTGTGTGTTTGATTATGTATAATAGTGATTATATATATATATATATATATGTATATATATATATATATATGTATATATATATATATATAGATGTGTATATATAGAGAGAGAGATATATACATAGAGGGTTGTGTTTGTGTGTGTTGGGTGTGAGAGCACTGTGTCATCTGAGAAATTGAGAGCTATAGTTTCAGCCAGGGAGACTCAACAGTGCTGGGCATCCATCAGCAGGGGGTCAGGCATCCATACAGCTCGAGCTTGCACAGTATAGAGCAGCAACTACTGCACTAAAACTTAGCAGTAATAGTTTCTGCAGAGAATACAACAGGATGTGCATTGTGCACAGCTAAGTCCAGGCACTGTGAAGCAGAGGCTTGGGCTGCACTAAAGGTGAGCAGTACCTTATGCACAACAGCGTGCACAAGAGGGAGCAACACTCAGGTTTGCACATAATCGGGTATCAGTTTTTACTGCACGACAGAGCCTTCTCCATCAGCAGGAAACAGTGTAGTGGACCAGTGCACTGGGAGCTTTGGGAAGTGAGGCTCAGTACAACCAAGCATGGAGGGGGCTCGGGCCACTGCACAAATTGGTTTTAGTCACTGTGCCGAGCATAGTTCAGTATCCAGGTATCGGTAGGATTAGCTTCAGTCCAGTTTGGTTTCAGCGTATCCAGTTTCAGTGGAATAAGTTAAGGTTGGGTAGTTAGTAGGTAGTAGTATTCAGTTTCAATTTTGAGTTGAGTTAGCTAGTAGTAATTAGTTTCTATATTATAAGGATATATATATATATATATATATATATATATATATATATATATATATATATATATATATATATATATATATATATATATTATAGTGTTAGTTTATATAGTTAGTTGGGTATTTAAAGTTTTGGTTTAGCTTGGTATTGTTAGTAGTTAGTGATTATATATATATACTTGTTTATGTTGAGTTAGTTATATCTAGCTATATGTATTATGCATTCTTATAGTTATGGGTTGTTGGTAGTAATAGATATATTAATATAGTTAGTCTAGTATACATATACTAATAGGTAGTGTATATTGTTTAGTAGTTAGATACTTATATAGCTAGTGCTAGAGGTATTATGTATATGTGTATTAGCATATTAGCTTAGGGTATTATATTTGCATTAGCTATATATTAAGTGTTTGGATTACATCGGGATACCAAGGTATTACCAAGGTATTACCAAGGTATTGGGCCGATACCCAAGATATTGACTTTTGGTATCGAGATAGATGTGATACGCATTGGTGTAAGGCCAAGGTATCCTGTTTCATTTGTATTGATATAGTATTATAATATTCGACTTGTATATATATATATATATATATATATATATATATATATATATATATATATATATATATATATAAAACACTATTTTCCTATAATTAAACTTGCGTATCTTAGGATACGACTTTTTGAGTGTCTTGTAGTATCCTAAATTAGTTAGTATAGCTTAGCTTCATAGTTCATTGACTTAGTGTTAAACTCTTGTAAACTTAACTGATTTTCATTCTTGAATCTTGTATTGATGCAACGAACCATATATAGATCTGTGTGACACCAGCTTGGGCATTGAGAGACACACCTTGCTTAGGACTTCATGCGAGTATAATTGTCTGATAGTTTTTAATTCATAATATTGTATATATGCATGTTCTAGAATTGTATACTTGATTCCAACATAGTAATTTCATGGACTGCTACTATATGGATCCTGTCAGGAGATGTTATCCCCTACCATGTTCAGCGGGTACTCGTGTACATGTATCTCACCGTGTATATTGGGTATTGATTATATTTCGTGTTCACATACTACTTATATTCAGTGTGCTTATTCATGTACACCCACCGCTCGTATTCGGTGGTTATGATATTCGTGTACACCTACTGCTCGTGTTCAGTGGTTATATTTCGTGTTTGTAGCGTATCGTGATTAGATCCATCGGTATTAGTTGGGGGTGGGAGAGTAGGAGTTGATTATGTGATCAAAGCCCTATTGTTACATCGTGTACATTCTGGTTACATACCTCACTTATAATCGTCTTACCTGATCATGTTCACCCAACCCGATCACAAAATGAACTTGTATTCTGAGGCACATTAGTCTAGATTGCAGTTACTTCATCATATTGTTGATATTCATATTGTTGTTCTATATTCTCGAACATTACCCGTATATCTATTGTTCATTCATTCATATGTTTAGTGATCTTGTATTTCATTTCTATATCTGTTTATATGCTCGATTATGCTATTGAAACTGCTTTCAGAGGTATGTACTTCACTCAAATCCTGACTGGATATATTTTTCCAGATGACTGGCTTATAGAGTAGTGTCCCATATTCTACGAGCCATAGGACGGCGTACCTATAGAGGATACTCTTGTAAACCAGGAGGACTTAGTTGTAGAGCCCGCGGAGGTCTAGTTATATTTGTGTTGGTTTGTATTAGACTATTCTTTTGTGGAGATTCACAACTTGTATATTAATTTATATTGTGGATTATATTCTTATTCTTTCCTTCGCTTTTCCATTCGTGCATTATTCTTTCTTAGTTTATTTTGTGATTGAGATTAGATATACTTGTGAGATACCATATTGTTCCTCCGTTTCGAGTTGAAATAATTGACAGGTACAATATTATATTATTGAAGATGTTAGATAGTTAGAAATAACCCAGACAGCGTTCTACCGCCGATTCTGCGGCGTAGGCTGGGCGTAACCACGTACTCGTACCCGAATATCCGGGTGTGGGTCATGACACATTTTTAGTGGTGTCCCATACAGGTCTAGATAGATATCGTAGTTGTGCTCGTCTAGAGTACTGCTATGAGCCTGCTTTAGGAAATATGATTTAGGCTGAGAGTTTGCTCAATCACACCTAGAAAAATTCCAAATTTTGTTTTGCAATCCTTATCTATTGAATATTATCTTTTACTTTGAATAAAGTTATGTCCTTCTTTGATGGTATCGTATCATATTCAATATTGATTATGTATTTCAATCTATCTTCAGGATATCGTCGAAGATGCGTTCCCAGCGATCAGGTACCACGACATCACGATCAGTCACTTCATCACCCTTGGGGGTAGCACCCTCAGATGATGGTTCAGCACATATATTCAGGAGGTCAACTTTACCGGTCCAGGTGGGCGTATCGACAGCAGCTTTCGGAGGTGCTCTACCTCCAGTACCGAGGATGGGGCAGACAGTTTTCGAGGATTTTCCACCTCCACCACCAGTAGTTGAACAGATGCAGATGTTCACGCTCTTCCAGCAGATGATGGAGGAGTAGCAGCGACAGTCAGAGGTTCTGCGACAGAGTGTAGAGAATGTTCACCAGATCGCACTTGTAGTAGTGGAGAGAGCCAATACAGTCCAGCCACATACGATACCACCTCAGTTTATTCAGCATCAGCCGAGGCCGGGTAACATCATAGACTTCAAGAGGATGGTCTCGAAGGACTTTAGGGGCACAGAGGAGATTATCTATACAGATTAGTGGATCGAGGACATCGAGCGGTACCTGCGGCTGGCGCAGATTTTAGAGATGCTACAAATAGAGGTTGCGGGTTATCTGATGTTCGATATTGCCATAAAATAGTTTCGGACAGACCCAAGGATTACATTACTAAGACTCACTTGGGAAGCCTTCAAAGGGCTTTTCAAGGAGAAGTTCTTCCCAGACGTGGCTCTTACATCTTTGTAGAGTCAGTTCCAGTACCTCGTCCAGGGAGGTATGTCAGTAGACGAGTATGCGGCAGAGTATTGCCGACTAAGTTGCTTCGTAGAGGATCAAAAACCTAGAGGCAAAGCCAGGAAGTTCAGGAAGGGCCTGAACCAGGAGGTCAAACCCCACACCAACAGAGATCCTGTTGCCACCTTCGAGGAGATAATCAGACAGGCGCAGAGAGCGGAGGGTGACTTAGAGCTTCGCTCTAAGAGGCCGAGGGACACAGGAGGATCCAGAACCAACACGGGTCCAGCAAAGAGGCCTCACTTCTAGCAGCAACACCAGAGGCCTTACCTGCACCAGAGGCAGCAGTATCACAGGCCAGCTAGAGCGCCGGCACAACAGATGCATCAGATCCAGAGGGCAGCAGTTTCTTGCACTTTCTGTAAGAAGCAAGGACACGGATGGGACACAAGCAGGATGAGACTAGGCCAATGCTTATTCTGCGGTTCGGGAGATCATCAGTTACGGGCTTGTCCTAAAGTCCTAACTCGTCCAGCTTAGGGTGGAGGACAGGCACAGAGGGAACCTGCTAGACCAACAGCGGGCTAGCAGAGATGACCTCTTCCACCGCAGCAACAGCAGTTTGCCCAGCATCTGTAGCAGAGAGAAGCGCAGCGACATGGGCGAGATTTTGCCTTGACTGTCGAGGAGGAGGAGCCGGTTGGTAATGTCATCTCAGGTTCAGTTTATCTCGATTCCTTTCCAGCTCATGTTTTGTTCGATTCTGGTGCTTTTCATAGCATTATATCTGTATTTTTTACTTTGAGGCATCGCCTTGAGTCTGAACCGTTGGCGAGGACTTGCAAGATCAAAACCGGGGGTGACATTATCCTGGTCAATGATGTTTGCAAGAACCTGAGAGTTTATTTGGGAGGCCGTGAGCTGAGCGTATGTTTACTTGTAATGCCACTTCCGAGTTACGATATAGCACTCGAGATGGATTGGTTTAGATATCACGCTAGTATCGATTTTCGTGGAGGCAGAGTTTTATTTCAGACGCCAGGAGAGCCAAAGTTCGAGTTCGTCCGAGGAGCAGAGCAGAGCGAAGGCGATTTTTGTGGAGCTTTAGTCGAAGAGAAGGAGCCGCCACGTCCGTTGATTGCATATTTCATGGATGTCTTTCCAGAGAAGTTGTCAGGGTTACCGCCGGATAAAGATATGGAGTTCTCTACAGATTTAGTGCCAGTCTTAGAGCCGATATATCAACACGTCTATAGAGCCAACAACAGCGAACTAGCAGAGTTGAAGAAGCAGGTGGATGAGTTGCAAGACAAGGGCTTTATCTGTTCCAGTTCATCACTATAGGGTGCTCTAGTACTTTTTGTACCAAAGAATGATGGGTCGGTACGTATTATATCGACTACAGAGCACTTAACAAACTCACTATCAAGAACAAATATTCGTTGCCGCGGATTGATGACTTGTTTGACTAGTTGAGCGGAGCGAAGGTATTCTCAAAGATAGACTTCAGATCAGGGTACCACCAGGCAAAAGTGAAGAGGGAAGACATCCCGAAGACCGCTTTCAGGACTCGCTATAGGCAGTTCGAGTTCTTGGTGATGCCGTTTGGGTTGACCAATACCCCGACAGTGTTCATAAACCTGATGAACAAGGTATTTCATCAGTACTTGGACCAGTTTGTTGTAGTCTTCATTGATGATATTCTGAAATATTTGAAGACCCCAGAGGAGCATGAACAGCACTTGAGGATTGTTCTGGAAACCCTCAGGAAGGAGAAGCTGTATGGCAACTTATCAAAGTATGAATTCTTTCTTGACAAGGTTGAATTCATTGGGCATATTATTACCGGAGATAGAATCTCGGTGGACCCGAAGAAGATTTTAGCAGTTGAATCATGGTCTACCCTGAGTTCAATAGCAGAGATCAGGAGTGTCCTTGGATTAGCAGGCTACTACCAGAGATTTGTTCAGGACTTTTCCAGACTTGCAGAGCCGATGACTAGACTGACTAGGAAGGACGTAGAATTCGTCTGGACTGAGGATTATCAGTCAGTATTTGAGGAGCTGAAGAGGAGATTTACTACAGCTTCCATCTTGACATTGCCATCAGGAGCAGGAGAATTTTTCATTTACAGTGATGAATCAGGAAAGGGTTTGGGTTGTGTGTTACAGCAGCACGGGAATGAGATTGCCTATGCGTTCAGGCAATTATGCCCGCATGAGAAGAACTACCCTACCCATGATTTAGAGTTGGCAGCGGTTATCTTTGCTTCAAATTGTGAAAACACTACTTGTATGGATAGAGAGTAGAGATCTTCACAGACCATAAGAGCTTGAAGTATGTGTTTACACAAAAAAAGCTCAACATGAGACAGCGGCGATAGTTGGAACTGATGAAAGACTTTGACATATCTTTGCAGTTCCATCCAGGGAAGGCCAATGTAGTCACGGATGATTTGAGTAGGTACCCCGTGGCTATGTCCTTGATGAGAGACAGACATATATTGGCAGATCTTGACAGTTTGGGCATTGAGGTATTGGTTCTTGGAGTCGCAGCACAGATGTGGGGACTTCAGGTACAGTCAAAGATGATGGACAGGGTCAGATTCAGACAGTATGAGGATGAGTCTCTGAGGAGCATCAGAGACATGTTCAGATGGGGCTGTCAGAGGACTTTATCGTCGCAGATGATGGATCATTGCGGTACAGTAATAGATTATGTGTACCGAGAGGAGCATTGCGTGAGGAGATTCTGTAGGAGGCACATCGTTCTCAGTACTCTATGCATCCTGGTGCCAACAAGATATATAGAGACATGAGGGAGCATGTATGGTAGTATGGCATGAAGCGTGAGATAGCTAGCTTCGTGTCCAGATGCTTAGTTTGCCAGCAGGTAAAGGCGGAGAGAAAGAGGCTAGGAGGATTGCTTCTGCCCTTACATGTGACCATGGATTTATATCGGGACTTTCGTGTTCTCCAGGAGGCAAAGATGCGATTTGGGTCATCATGGACATGTTGACCAAATCAGCCCACTTTCTGCCATTTAAAGTGGATATATCTACGTAGAAGCTCGCGGAACTGTATGTGCGCCAGATTGTCAGATTGTACGGTGTTCCAGTGAGTATAGTCTCGGATCGGGATAGTCGCTTCACGTCCCATTTTTGGAGGAGTTTGCAGGCTAGCTTGGGAACTCAGCTCAAGTTCAGTACCGCATATCACCCTCAGACTGACGGATAGTCGGAGAGGACTATTCAGACTCTCGAGGACATGCTACGAACCTGTGTTTTAGATCTTGGAGGTTCTTGGAAGGATCACCTTCACTTGGTAGAGTTTTTATACAACAACAGCTACCAAGCCATCATTGAGATGTCACCATTCGAGGCATTGTATAGACGGAGATGCCGCATTCCGTTGTCCTGGGATGAAGTTGGTGACAGAGCTTTATTGGGACCAGAGATGGTAGTGGATGCAGCCGAGAAGGTGAAGCTTATCCGGGACAGACTTCGAGTGGTGCGGGACAGACAGCGGCATTGGACTGATAGCCACCGGAGACCTTTTGAGTTTGAGGTATAGCTTTAGTTTTGTTTTTCTTATGTTTGATTATTGTTTGTTAGAGTGCTAAGGTTGTGTTTCATGCAAGGTTGGCGGTCTAGTTTTCTTGAGAATTTCTCTGACATGTGGCATAATTCATTTCGGTGGAGGCAGCAAGCTTAGTCCGCGATTCATCGGACCTTTCAGTACTCTTGATAGGGTCGGTGCAGTTGCATACAGACTAGACTTACCACCTGCACAGGAGGGAGTGCATAATGTATTTCACGTATCGTAATTGAGATGGTACGTAGCAGATCCTAGTCATGTGTTGGATCACTCGAAGATAGAGGTGGGCCCTACTCCTAACTATCTAGAGCAGTTAGTGGAGATTCTGGATCGGAGAGAGAAGGTGTTGAGGAACCAGACGATTCCTTTGGTGCACGTCGCGTGGAGGCATCACTCGCCACGTACCTGGGATTGAGAGACCGAGATGCGCGAACGATATCCATATCTGTTCGAGCCATGAGGTATAATTCTTTCTTGCATTGTATTGTTTGCTTTTGGTAGTTAGTTTTTTCCTTAATTTTGAGGACAAAATTTTTCTAAGGTGGGTAGGATTGTCACCCTCACATTTTCATTCAAGGGTAGTTTGGTAATTGATATGGATAATTTTATTTTAGGATTATTTGTTGTGCATGCATGATTAATTATTTATTGTATTAATTATTGATTGTTAGTTATAGATTTATTTTAAACTTGTGTAGTGGACATAACCTATTTAATTAGATACATGAACCAATATTTTGGATGAGTTTAGTTTGAGCCCATGAATTAGGCCCATGGATTAGGAGGTTAGATTAATTAGTAAAACCATTAGACTAGAATCTTCCCTCCCTAATTAATTTCTTCGTGAGAGGTCCTAAAGGGTAATTGAAACATTTCACATTGTTTAGAGAGGGGTACATGGTCGGCCAAAGAGTGAGGAGAGAGAGTGCTCATTTCACTTCACCAATTCCCAATTTTTTAGATCTATATTCTTTCCTCTTCCAATTTCCTTCATTCTCTCATTAATTGTCCACCAATTTATCACAAATTTATTCCCTAATTCGTCATTGAGGCTTCTACATCAAGGATCTATAAGAAGAAAGCAAGGGGCAAGGAGGAGGAGGCCAAGATTTACAAGGAGAGGAGCTACTTTGCATTTGGGGACTTTTTATTAGGAATCCATCTCCAATAGGTCATTTCAGTTTTTTTCCTTCTAATAGACTCTAGATCTAAGATTTAACCATGAGAAACCAACCCACATGCATAGGCTACCCATAGAAATTAGTTTTAGGTTCATCGGAGACCTACGGTGGAAGTTATGTGCATTTTGGTACCAATTTTGGGGCAATTCTGAGATTGGCACATGTAGTGGTTATCATTGGGTCTAATAGATCTAAATGACATATGATTGTTTGTTTGTGACAAGTGTCGTGTCCATAATTGGGTATATGTAGGCCGTATCTCGTCAATTTGACAAAATGGGTTGATTTTGGGAGTTTTCCTCCGACACGGGGCCTTGTGCATATCACATTATGACACAGACACGTAGTTAATCTAATTACTATACGTATGGCTCATAATTAGTGTATTAGACCTGCTCGTTTCCTCCGGGATGCGTTTGGTTGTGTGGTGGAGCCGTATCGCAAGAGTATCATAGAGTTAGTGTAATACGGGTGCGGTGCACTCCACGTGTTTGATGTTTTGTCCCATTTCCTATACGTACATGTATAATTATATATATATATATATATATATATATATATATATATATATATATAAGGGATATATATGTATATATTAGTGTATATAAGTTTGGGTATATTTGTGTGTCTATGTGTATATATATTAGAGTATATAGTGATATATATATATATAGATATATATATATATATATATATATATATATGTGTGTGTGTGTGTGTGTGTGTGTATTTTCATATTTATATATGTACTTGTGTTAATATGTATATATGTGCGTATTAGTGTTTACTTGTATATATGTATGTGTGTGTGATTATGTATAATAGTGATTATATATATATATATATATATATATATATATATATATATATATATATATATATATAGAGAGAGAGAGAGAGAGAGAGAGAAGGATATATATACATAGAGGGTTGTGTTTGTGTTTGTGTTTGTGTGTGTGTTGGGTGTGTAAGCACTGTGTCATCTGAGAAATCGAGAACTACAGTTTCAGCAAGGAAGGCTCATCAGTACTGGGCATCCATCAACAGGGGAGGGTCAGACATCCATACAGCTCGGGCTTGCACAATATAGAGCAGCAGCTACTGCACTGAAACTTAGCAGTAACAGTTTTTACAGACAATACAGCAGAATGTGCATTGTGTACAGCTAAGTCCAGGCATTGTGCAGTAGAGGCTCAGGCTGCGCTAAAGGTGAGCAGTACCTTGTGCATAGCAGCGTGCATAAAAGGGAGCAGCACTCGGGTTTGCACAGAATCGGGTATCAATTTTTACTGCACAGCAGAGCCTTCTCCATCAGCAGGAAATAGTGTAGTGGACCAGTGCACTGGGAGCTTTGGGCAGTGAGGCTCAGTACAACCAAGCATGGAGGGGGCTCGGGCCACTGTACAAATTGGTTTCAGTCACTGTACCGAGCGTAGTTCAGTATCCAGGTATCAGTAGGATTAGCTTCAGTTCAGTTTGGTTTCAGCGTATCCAGTTTCAGTGGGATAAGTTGAGGTTGGGTAGTTAGTAGGTAGCAGTATTCAATTTCAGTTTTGAGATGAGTTAGCTAGTAGTAGTTAGTTTATATATTATATGGATATATATATTATAGTATTAGTTTATATAATTAGTTCGGTATTTGAAGTTTTGGATTAGCTTGGTATTGTTAGTAGTTAGTGATTATATATATATATATATATATATATATATATATATATATATATATATATATATATATATATATATACTTTTTTATGTTAAGTTAGTTATATCTAGCTATATGTATTATGTATTCTTGTAGTTAGGGGTTGTTTGTAGTAGTAGATATATTGATATAGTTAGTCTAGTGTACATATACTAATAGGAAGTGTATATTATTTAGTAGTTAGATACTTATATAGCTAGTGCTAGAGGTTTTATGTATATGTGTATTAGCATATTAACTTGGGGTATTATATTTGTATTCGCTATATATTTTGTGTTTGGGTTACCTCGGGATGCCAAGGTATTGGGCCGATACCCAAGATATTGACTTTGGGTATCGAGATAGGTGTGATACGCATTGGTGCAAGGCCAAGATATCTTGTTTCATTTGTATTGATATAGTATTATAATATTCAACTTATATATATATATATATATATATATATATATATATATATATATATATATATATATATATATATATAAATATCTAAAATACTATTTTTCTATAATTAAACTTGCGTATCTTAGAATACGGCTTTTTGAGTGTCTTGTAGTATCCTAGATTAGTTAGTATAGCATAGCTTCATAGTGCATTGACTTAGTGTTAAACTCTTGTAAACTAGATTTTATCGGTTTGACCTAAAAATGGCTTATTGACTTCGAATTGCATCAACTTAACTGATTTTCATTCTTGAACTTTGTATTTATTCAATGTACCATATATAGGTCTGTGTGACACCAGCTTAGGCATCGAGAGACATACCTTGCTTAGGACTTCTGGTGAGTACATTTCTCTGATAGTTTTCAATTCATAATATTGTATATATGCATGTTCTAGAATTGTATACTTAATTCTGACACAGTAATTTCACGGACTGCTACTATATGGATCCCATCAGGAGATGTTATCCCCAACCGTATTTAGCGGGTACTCGTGTACATGTATCTTATCGTGTATATTGGGTATTGATTATATTTTATGTTCATATACTGCTCATGTTCAGTGTGCTTATTCGTGTACACCCACCGCTTGTGTTTGGTGGTTATGATATTCATGTACACCCGCTGTTCGTGTTCAGTGGTTATATTTCGTTTTCGTAGCGTGTCGTGATTGGATCCATTGGTATTAGTTGGGGGTGGGAGAGTAGGAGTTGATTATGTGATCAAAGCCCCATTATTACATCTTGTACATTCTGGTTACTTACCTCACTTGTAATCGTCTTACTTGATCATTTTCACCCAACCCGATCACATAATAAACTTGTATTTTGAGGCACATTAGTCTAGATTGCAGTTACTTCATCATATTGTTGATATTCATATTATTGTTCTATAGTCTCGTACATTAGTGTATATCTATTGTTCATTCATTTATATGTTTAGTGATCTTGTATTTTATTTCTATATCTGTTTATATGCTCGATTATGCTATTGAAACTACTTTCAGAGGTATATAGTTCGCTCCAATCCTGACTGGATATATTTTTCCAGATGACTGGCTTATAGAGCAGTGTCCCACATTCTACGGGCCGCAGAACAGCGTACCTATGGAGGATACTCTTGTAGACCAGGAGGACATAGTTGTAGAGCCCGCAGAGGTCAAGTTATATTTGTGTTGGTTTGTATTAGACTATTCTTTTGTGGAGATTCATAACTTGTATATTAATTCAGATTGTGGATTTTATTCTTATTCTTTCCTTCGTTTTTCCATTCGTACATTATTCTTCCTTAGTTTATTTTATGATTGAGATTAGATATACTTGTGAGATACCATATTGCTCCTCCGTTTGGAGTTGAGATGATTGATAGGTACCATATTATATTGTTTAAGGTGTTAGATAGTTAGAAATGACCCAGACAGCATTCTACCGCTGATTTTGCGGCGTAGGTTGGGCGTAACCACGTACTCGTACCCGAATATCCGGGTGCGGTTCATGACAATATTCGCCACATCTCTAAGCTGAAAAGGAAAGTAGCGACTCTCAAGGAGTCATTTTCTTACTTCCTCCTCCTTTTTTTCTTGATTGAGGCATTAATAAGTCCTCAATTATAGTTTGCTTTTGGTTCCCCATTTTGGAAGAAATAAAATCTTTCTTTTTTCATTTTTGGATTATTCGTGTGAACTTTGAGTATTGTACCAGAGGTAATTTGGACGTAGCACAACACCATAGTATTTCATTGACGTCCCACTGGGGGATCTTTATTGGACCTATTACTTCTTGCATACTTGAGTGCAAGTAATAGATTCAAAATAGACCTTGCCAGAGGTGATATAGATATGGCAAGTTTGGTCGACTTCACACCGCTCGCACACTTAGAGTTAAGTACTGGTGCTAAGTTTTTATAGGATGATCGTTATCAGAGGTAATGTCAGCCAAGAAGGGAGGTTTGCTCAGAGGTAAGAAGGATATGTCAAATCCTAGTGGGGAGGATGTAAGAACGATAGCTCAGAGTCAACGTTGACGTGAGATAAATGATAGTTGTACCGAGAAGTTAGGTACAATCCTGGTATTTTTGTGGAAAAAAAGGAAATAAACCAAAGGTAATATGGACGTGGTAGTTTTCTTTGGATGGAAAACATGATAAGCTCATAGTTCAGAGGTAATATGGATGTGAACTATTTGCTTCCATCGAGGATATCCCACTGGGGGATATTTGGTAGACTTATTACTTCTTGCGCATGACAGTACAAGTAATAAGTTCGAGACAAAACTCTATCAGAGGTAATATGGACTTGATAGGTTTTGTGGACCCATTATTTCTTACGCACCTGAGTACAAGTAATAGTTTTGAGACAAGCCCTGCCAGAAGTAATATGGATGTAGTAGGTTTTGTTGACTTAACATCGATGGCGTACTTAGAGTTAAGTATGGGTGATAAGTTGAGATGACAACCGATATCAGATCTAATATGGACGTGATAATCGATAGCCAACTGAATAAACATTGTCTTCTTATGCAAGTCTATAGTTTATGTCGCGTATCAGCTCGGATACCAATAGTCGAGTCAAGTTACCAATCTTTGGTAAATTATATGGGTTCTAGCACATAGTCAGGTCTAACATATGATCACTTAGCTCACATACATTAGCAATCATTAAAATCACACATAGAATCAGAAAAGTCCCATAAAGCATTCAAAACCAAGCAAATCAACAAATTATGCATATAGGGACGCATAGGGTCAGGGAAGCATAGAGTCGGTGCTGCATGGGTCGGGCCGCATTAGCTCAGTGCCGCATAGGGAGCCTCGACCGCATATGGGACAGGACAAAGTCCACTCCTTGGGAAAGTGTTGAGTGGCATGCATAAATATGAAGTATCAGTGAAGTGACAATGAAGTGATTAAAGTGACTGTTGTGACATTGCAATAAAGTGTGATAGAGAGAAAAGACAACATAAAAAAATACAGGATCATAGAATTATGTGTCAAGAATTCAGAGTCATGCGTTGAAGAAAAATGGTCGCAAGCTCTGCTTGCCACAAATGGATCAAGGCCACATAGGTCTTTGGACTTAGCGGATTTATCATTCGTTCAGCGAGTGAAAGCACAAGGAGTTCAAGGACACTTATATGAATAAGTAGTCATGCATCCAACAAGATGGCTGCATACTGTCATTATTCGGCAAGAGTTTAGGCTACATAACCCTCTTTGGCCGCATAGCACTATCAACAGTATATATCGTTGGACGCATGTGAAGTTCGTCTCTCCCAACAGCACATTCAGCCATGGTAGAAAGCTCCAAAAATTGAAATAATATTTTGTTCATAAAAACTTTATTTTAACTCCAAATCAAGTGACCCAACTGCCAAAATGCCTGAAATAGAATGCTCAATCACCCATAAAAACTGGTTTTCTAAAATACCATATTCTAATATATCAAAACCAAGGAAAACTTTTGGAACCCATGAAAACCCTAAACTTAGAATATATATCTACTCAAATTCACCCATTAAAATCGAAAACCCCATGTACTAAAAGTATTTGGAATTATAATGAGCACATAATAGACTAATAAAATACAAAAAAAGAGAAAGAATCAAAAATTAAGAGGTTTCTCCATGTACTGCAAGGTGTATTTGCCAAAATGAATGAAGGAAAAAAATAAGAGAATAAGGGAAGAAAGAGAAAGAAGTTAACTTATATAGCTAAGGTTTGAGGTTTATACCATGGGTTGAGGGGAGATTTTGTTTCGCATTGGGCCGATAGCCACCGGAGACCATTAGAGCTTAAGGTATAGATTTTGTTTCGCATTGCTTGTGATTGTTGTTTTATTATAGTGCTAAGGCTGTGTTTCGTGCTAGGTTGGTGGTCTGGTTTTCTTGAGGATTTCTTCGACACATGGCACGATTCGTTTCGGTAGAGTCGGAAAGCTTAGTCCGCGATTCATCGGACCTTTCAGTATTCTCGAGAGGGTTGGGGCAGTTGCTTACAGACTAGACTTGCCACCTGCATTAAAGGGAATGCACAACGTGTTTCACGTATCACAGCTGAGATGGTACGTGACAGATCATAGCCATGTGCTGGATCAATCGGAGATAGGGGTGGGCCCTACTATTAACTATCCAGAGCAGCCAGTTGAGATTCTGGATCGGAGAGAGAAGGTGCTGAGGAACCAGACAATTTCTTTAGTACGTGTCACATGGAGGTATCACTCACCAGGAGAGAGTACTTGGGAGTGAGAGGCCGAGATGCGCGAGCGATATCCTTATCTGCTTGAGCTGTGAGGTATAACTCTTTCTTGCTTGTATTGATTGCTTTTAGTAGTTAGTTTTTTCCTTAATTTCGAGGACAAAATTTTTCTATGGTGGGTAGGATTGTCGCCCTCACTTTTCCAACTAGGGGTAGTTTGGTAAATTAGCATGGGTATTTTTATTTTTAGGAATATAATATTAAATATTGTGCATGTTGTAAATATTTATTTATTGTATTATTTATTTATTGTTAGATGTTAGTATTTGATTTTGGACTTGTGTTAGTAGACCTAACTAGTTAGATTAGATCCATGGACCAACATTTAATTCTAATTAGAATTGAGCCCAATAGTAAGCCCATTCATTAGGAGGATGAATTAATTAGTAAAATTAATTAGACTAGAACCTTCCCTCCTTAATTATTTTTTTATGACAAGCCCCAAGGGATATTATGGATATTTTATAGTAGCTTGGAGGAGGGGTTATGGTCGGTCACCTATTGGAGTGGGGAGAGACTCTCTCTCTCCTTAATTTTCACTCCAAATCTAGATCTAGAATTTTTCCCTCTTCCAAATTTCTACATTCCCACACAAATTCCTACTCAAAGTTATTTCCAATACTTTTCCTATTCTTTATTGGATGCTATTAGAGCAAGGATCTACAAAGAGGAAGCAAGGTTCTACAAGAAGGAGCAAGGATCTACAAGTTGAAGGCTTTTGACACTCATTTGAAGGATTTTATTGGGAATCCATCTTCCAATAGGTAAAATTTAGTTTTTCCTCTCTAATTAGACTCTAAATCTATAATTTAATCATTATGAACCCTCGCATGTACAAAGACTACCTACAGGAATTGAAATTAGGTTCATATAAGGACTATGGAGAAAGTTATGTGGTATTTTGTGTCAATTTTAGAAGAATTCTAAGATTGGCACATCTTGTGTTTGTCAATTAGACCAAATTGACATATGTTTGATTGTGTGTCACTAGTGTCATGTCCACAACTGGATACGTGTAGTTCGTATCCCGATAATTTGGCGATACGGGTTGTTTTGGAGATTTTTTTCCAACACGGAGGATTGAGCATGTCATATTTTGACACGGGCACGTAGTCGAGTAGCTAACACTTCATGTTGCTTCTAGTTATTATTTTAGACTTGATCGTATCCTTCGGGATATGCTTGGTAGTATGGTGGAGTCGTATCACAAGCGTATCATAGATTGAGTGTGATACGGATGCGGTATACTCCATGTGTTTGTTGGATGCATTTTAATTCAATATACCTTGGTTATAGCTATTAGAATGTTATAATTATAATTATTATATAATATATATATATATATATATGTGTGTGTGTGTGTGTGTGTGTGTGTGTGTGTGTGTGTGTGTGTGTGTGTGTGTGCGTGTGTGTGTGTGTGTGTGTGTGTGTGTGTGTGTGTATGCGTGTGTGTGTGTGTGTGTGTGTGTGTGTTCTATATTTTATTTTAATGTGTTGGTGGTCATGAGAGAATAGGGAGTTCATATGCATAACTAGTGTGGTTATATATATATATATATATATATATATATATATATATAGTTATGTGAGTGAGTGTATATGTGTATTAGATGTGTGCATGTGAGATGGAGGTGGAAATTATAGGCCGATAAGCAGCAGGCCAGAGAAGCAGGGAGATAAGATGCAGAAAGCTGCAGAAGCAGCAGGGAGATAAGCAGCAGCAGAAGTAGTGAGCAGAAGCAACAGCAAAAGCAGCAGATGAAAGCAACCGCAAAAGCAGTAAGCAGAAGCAGCAGCAGAAGCAGTGAGCAAAAGTAGCAGCAGAAGCAGCAACGAAAAGCAGCAACAGCTGCAGTAAGCTGTAGCAGCAACAAAAAGTAGCAACAGCTGCAGTAAGCTACAACAGCAGCGATAAGCAGCAGTAGCAGGTGCTTATATATAAGTTATAAGATAAGTTAATATATATATATATATATATATATATATATATATATATATATATATATATATAACTAGCTTATCAATATATATATATATATATATATATATATATATATATATATATATAAGCACCAGTTAGCATTGGTTAGTATTATTTCTAGATTACCTTGAGTGACACCAAGGTAATGAGAGTTGAGGTATCTTGGGTACGGGTCTTAAATATCAAGAGGTATGCTAGTATGTTAGTTAGTATAGTATTGTTATAAAGTTTAAATTCATGTTAGTGTGTATTAGGTGTATGGGTAGTTAGTTATAAGTTAGAATTTGAATTACCTTGTGATACCAAGGTAATGTCATGGTATTGGTTTTTACTCAAGGTATTGAGTTTGTATTTCAAGATGAGTGTGTAGGTGGTGTATACCGCTTTTGGTTCAAAGTCAAGGTATCAACTTAGCATTAGTTTAGCTAGGAGTACTATATATATTGTCTTGTATATATATATATATATATATATATATATATATATATATTATAATAATATATATATTATAGTATTTTAATATATAATAACTTGCATATCTTATGATACGCGTATTTTGTTGGTATCAAAGTATCTTAGCATAGCTAGTGTATGGACCCCAATATCCTAGAGATTGACCTCATACAACCTAGAAATAGTTAGTTTGACTAGTTTGACCTAGAGTTGACCAAGTTTGACTATTTTGACTAGAAATAGCTTTATGACCTAGAATTGAACTAGTTTAACTTATTTTCAATTCCAAAACCTTGTATTGATGCAATATACCATATATAGATCTGTGTGACACCAGCTATACACCTTGCTTAGGACCTCAGGCGAGTATATTTTTCGGTAGTTTTTATTTCATAATTGTATATATGTCTCATGTTCTAGAACTGTATACTCGATTTCGCCACAGTGGTTTCACAGACAGGTACTACATGGATCCTGTCAGGAGATATTATCCCTTACCGTGTTCAGTGGGTACTCCTTCATACGTATTTCATCGTGTGTATCAGATATTGATTTATTGTATTTTGTGTTCACATACTGCTCGTATTTAGTATGCTTATATTCGTGTACACTCACTGCTCATGTTCAGTGTGCCCATATTCGTGTTCATAGTATTGTGATTGGATCCATTAATATTATTTAGGGATGGGAGAGTAGAAGTTGATTATATGATCTAGGCCCCAGTGTATTCGTGTACATATCGATTATATATCACACTTGTAATCGTGTTACCTTATTGTATTCGTGTCCAAGATAAACCGATCACATAATAAACTTGTATTCCATGGCATATTAGTTAGATTTCAGTTATTTCTATTATATTGCAGATATTCTATTGCATGTTCTTCTTTCTAGTACATTACCTATTCACTCTACTTTATTTCATTCTGTTGTTTTGTTATCTTGTATTCTTTTATATTATTTGTTTTATATGCTCGATTATGTATTTGAAACTGTTTTCAGAGTTATGTACTTTGCTCCAATCCTGACTGGATATATTTTTCCAGATGATTGGCTCATAGATCAGTGTCCTACTTTCTACGGACTGCAGGAGGGCATACTATTAGAGGATACTCCTGTAGACCAGGAGGACTTAGTACCAGAGCCTGAGGAGGTTTAGTTTATTTTTGGTAGACTTGTATTAGACTTTTATTGAGACTTTGGCATATATATTATATCAGTATTGTGGTTGTATTGTGACTCTTTCTTTCAATATTACATTCGTGCTCTATCTTCATTAGTTTGTACTATAATTGAATATAGTTTACATTTATGAGATACCATATTGTTCCTCCGTTTGGAGTTGAGATGATTGACAGGTACCTTTATATATATATATATATATATATATATATATATAATATTATATATATATATATATATATATATATATATATATATATATATATATATATATATATTATTTATTTATATATTGTGTGAGATGTTTAAATACTAGAGTTGACCCAGACAGCGTTCTACCGTCGATGCTGTGGCGTAGGCTAGACATACCCACGTACTCGTGCCCGAATATCCGGGTTTTGGTCGTGACACATTTTTTAGTGGTGGCCCATGCAGGTCTAGAGTCGCAATTAGAGCGATATCGTAGTAGTGCTCACCTAGAGTATTGCTACGAGCCTGCTTTAGGATATAGATTTAAGCTGAGAGTATACTCAATCACAACTAGGAAATACTTCTAATATTTGTTTTGTTATCCTTCTCTATTAGAATATTTTCTTTACTTTGAATAAAATATATCCTTCTTTGATGATATCGTATCATACTCAATATTGATTCCTTTGTTCAACCTACCTTTGTTTATGCTGATGATTGGATAGAAGACATTGAGCGAAACCTGCGTCTGGCACATATTCCAAAGAGGTTGTAGATAGAGGCCGCGGAGATCATGATGTTCGATATTGCGTTGACTTGGTTCAGGATGGGCCCTAGGATCTCAGTACCAGGACTTACTTGAGAAGCTTTCAAAGAGCTCTTTAAGGAAAAGTTCTTTCCTGATGTGGCTCTGACATCTCTAGAGAGCCAGATCTAGTACCTCGTTCAGGGAGGTATGATGGTGGATGAGTATGCGACAGAGTATTATAGATTAGGCCACTTTGTGGAGGGGCAGAACCCCAGAGGGAGAGCCAAGAAATTTAGGAAGGTCCTAGACTGGGAGATCAAATTACATACGAATGGAGATCCCACCGCTACTTTCGAGGAGATTCTGAGACAGGCACAACGGGCAGAGGATGATCTAGAGCTTGTTTCTAAGAGGCCGAGAGACATAGGAGGATCCAGTACCAACATAGGTCCAATAAAGCGACCTCATTTTCAGCAGTAGCACCAGAGGCATTTCTAGCAGCCGAGGCAGCAATATCATGGGCCAGCTAGAGCGTCAACACAGCAGATGCACCAGATCCAGAGGGTAGCTATTTCTTGCATATTTTGTAAGAAGCAGGGACATGGATGGGATGCAACAGGATGAAATTGGGCCACTGCTTATTCTGTAGATCAGGAGATCATCAGATGAGGGCTTGTCCTAAAGTTTTAGCTCGTCCAGTTCAGGATGAAGCTCAGGCACAGAGAGCACCCGCGAGTCCACCAGCGAGACAGCAGAGAGGATCCCCTCTACCACAACAGCAGTAGTTCGCTCAGTACCAGTAGCAGTAGAGAGGTGCCCAACGACAGGTGCGAGCTTTTGCCTTGACCGTCGAGGAGGAGGAGCCAGTCGGTGATGTTATCTCAAGTTCAGTCTATCTTGATTCTTTTTCAGCTCATGCTTTATTTGATTTCGGTGCTTCACATAGTTTTGTATCTATATCTTTTGCTCTGAAATATCACATTGAGACTGAACCGTTAGCGAGGACTTACAAGATCATGACTAGGGGTGGCATTATCCTGGTCAGTAATGTTTGCTAGGACCGAAGAGTTTCCTTGAGAGGCCGAGAGTTGAGTGTATGTCTACTCGTAATGCCACTTTCGAGCTACGATATAGTGCTCAGGATAGATTATTTGAGTAGGCACCATTCTAGTATCGATTATCGAGGAGGTAGAGTTTGGTTTCAGAGACCAAGAGAGCCAGATTTTGACTTCATTAGAGGAGCAGTAGAGCAGAGTGAAGGAGACTTCTGTGGAGCTTTGGTGGAAGAGTAGGAGCCACCACATCCATTGATTACAGAGTATATGGACGTCTTTTAGGAGGAGTTGTCGGGGTTGCCACCAGACAGAGATGTGGAGTTCTCTATAGACTTGGTGTCAGGCACAGAGCCAATATCATAGCAGGTCTATAAAGTGAACAACAACGAACTGGCGGAGTTAAAGAAGCAAGTGGATGAGTTGTAGGATAAGGACTTCATCCGCTCCAGTTCATCATTGCGGGGTGCTCCAGTACTATTTTTACCAAAGAAGGATGGGTCGGGAAGCATGTGTATCGACTACAGGGCACTCAACAACCTCACTATCAAGAACAAATACTTGTTGCCGTGGATTGACGATTTATTTAATCAGTTGAGCGGAGCGAAGGTATTCTCAAAGATAGATTTGAGGTCGGGGTACCACCAGGTGAAAGTGAAGAAGGAAGACATTCTGAATATAGCTTTCAGGACTCGGTATAGACAGTTTGAGTTCTTGGTGATACCGTTTGGGTTGACCAATTCTCCGGTGGTATTCATGAACCTGATGAATAAGGTGTTTCATCGGTACTTGGATCAGTTTGTGGTAGTATTCATTGATGATATATTGATTTATTTGAAGACCCCGGAGGAGCATGAGAAGCACCTGAGGATAGTTCTGGAGACCCTCAGGAAGAAGAAGCTATATGGAAAGCTTTTGAAGTGTGAGTTCTTCCTTGATAAGGTTGAATTCCTCGGGCATATGATTGCAGAAGATGGGATGTCAGTAGACCCAAAGAAGATTTCAGCAGTTGAGTCATGGTCTACCCCGAGTTCAGTAGCGGAGATCAGGAGTTTTCTTAGACTGTCAGACTATTATCGAAGATTTATTCAGAATTTTTCCAGGATTACGGAGCCAATGAATAGACTAACCAGAAAGGACGTAGAGTTCGTCTGGACTGAGGATTATCAGTCTGCTTTTGAGGAGCTAAAGAAGAGGTTGACTATAACTCTAATATTAACATTGCCATCAGGAACATGAGGATTTTTTATATACAGTGATGCATATGGTAAGGGTTTGGGTTGTGTGTTGCAGCAGAATGGGAAGGTGATTGCCTATGCTTCCAGGCAATTACGCTCGTATGAGAAGAATTATCCTACCCATGACTTGGAGTTGGCAGTAGTTATTTTTGCTCTTAAACTGTGGAAGCACTACTTGTATGGAGAGCGGGTAGAGATATTTACAGACCACAAGAGCTTGAATTATGTGTTTACACAAAAAGAGCTCAACATGAGGCAACGACGGTGGTTGGAGTTGACGAAGTACTTGGACATTGCTTTATAGTATCATCCAGGGAAGGCCAATGTAGTCGCGGATGTCTTGAACAGGTATCCAGTGGCTATGTACTTGACGAGGAATAGATATTTATTGGCCAATCTTGATAGCTTGGATATTGAGGTATTAGTTCCTAGAGTTGCAGTACAGATGTGGGGACTTCAAATACAGTCAGAGTTGATGGACCGGATCAGAGCTGTACAGTTCGAGGAAGAGTCTCTGAGTAGCATCATAGCACAAGTCAGGATGAGATTGGTAGAGGACTTCAACATTGCAGATGATGGATCATTGCATCATGGTACCAAATTATGTGTGCCTAATGGAGCATTGCGCGAGGAGATTCTTCAGGAGGCGCATCGATCTCTATAGGGACATGAGTGAGCATGTTTGGTGATATAGTAAGAAGCAGGAGGTAGCTAGCTTCGTATCCAGATGCTTGGTATGCCAGCAGGTAAAGGCAGAGAGATAGAGGCCAGGTGGATTGCTTCAGCCTTTACCTATTCCATTATAGAAGTAGGAGCATGTGACGATGGACTTTGGTTCAGGACTTTCGCGTTCTCTAGGAGGTAAAGATGCGATTTGGGTCATCATAGACAGGTTGACCAAATAATTCTAATTTCTGCCATTCAAAGTGGGTACATCTACAGAGAATCTTGTAAAGATGTATATGTGTCAGATAGTCAGATTGCATAGAGTTCCTGTGAGCATAGTCTTGGATCGGCATAGTTACTTCACATCCCACTTCTGGAGGAGTTTGCAGGCTAGCTTGGGTACTCAGCTCAAGTTTAGTATCGTATATCACCCTCAGACAGACCGGGAGTCAGAAAGGACTATTCAGACTCTTGAAGACATGCTATGCACTTGTGTTTTAGATTTTGGAGGATCTTGGGAGGATCATCTTCACTTGGTAGAGTTTTCTTACAATAACAGTTACCATGCCAGTATCGAGATATCACCATTTGAGGCATTGTATGGACGAAGATACCATACTCCGTTATCATGGGATGATGATGGTAAGACAGCCTTATTGGAACCAGAGATGGTCGTGGATGCAGCTGAGAATATGAAGATCATCAGGGATAGACTTCGGGTGGCGCAGGACAGACAGCGGCAATGGACCGATAGCCACCGAAGACCATTGGAGTTTGAAGTATAGATTTTGTTTCGCATTGCTTGTGATTATTATTTTGTTTGAGTGTTAAGGCTGTGTTTCATGCTAGGTTGACATTCTGGTTTTCTTGAGGATTTCTCCGATACGTGGTATGATTTGTTTCAATGGAGGCAGAAAGCTTAGTCCACGATTCATCGGACCTTTCAGTATTCTCGAGAGGGTCGGTGCAGTTGCTTACAGAATAGACTTATCACCTGCATTGGAGGGACTGCACAATATGTTTTATGTGTCACAGATGAGACGGTACGTGGTAAATTCTAGCCATGTATTGGATCACTCGGAGATAGAGGTGGGCCATACTCTTAGCTATCTAGAGCAGCAAGTTGAGATTCTAGATCAGAGAAAAAAGGTGCTGAGGAAACAGATGATTCCTTTGGTGCATGTCGCATAGAGGCATCACTCACCAGGAGAGAGTACCTGGGAGCGAGAGACTGAGATGCGCGAGCGATATCCTTATCTGCTTGAGCCATGAGGTATAACTCTTTCTTGCTTGTATTGATTTCTTTTGGTAGTTAGTTTATACCTTAATTTCGAGGATAAAAAATTTCTAAGATGGGTAGGATTGTCACCTTTACTTTTCCATTGGACAAAATACTGGTTTAGATCACACGCTGACTCATTGGTAAATCGGTAGAGGACTACCACTAGACTCTTAGATTATATATTGACACATGAGTAGGGGGTATAAATGGAAGATAAAAGTCTAATAGGAATGATAGCTGAATATTAAAGTTTACACATAAACCGCTTAGGGATAGAGATTTAGATTTTTGACTAATATGACATGAGCTTGCGGAACCTAATCCATATTAGTAGGTGGTGTTATGGGAACCTATTTCCAACTTACCCTAGCCAATGAATTTTAGGAATCGTATTCTTGTTATTGTATTTGTTATATTTTATTCAAGGGTATTTAGAGTGATTGAATAGATATTTATTACATAATTTCTATATATTCTTATTACTGTGTATTGTGTAGAGACTTATGTTGTATTTTATTACACATATTTCTCCTAGAAATTGTTCGAGTTGAGCTTCTAGACTAGGTATAACTGACTGACTAGATTAGGCTTGATGCTGCTAAGACTGATTATAAGAAGCAAGGTTGCATGATTCCATTGTGGATACTATAAGATGATGGCGTTATACCTAGGGAAGAATATTGAGTTATTAACCGTCTTAGTTACAGAAAAAGAAATTTAGATACTACATAAGTGGCCTTGAGAATTTTGTGCTTATAAAATTTTAGTGCCTAACCCCTGCAGTCCTTTGAGAGTAAAAGAATGACGTTATTTTCTTTATAGATATTAGAAGTTTCAAACTTAGATTGTGTCACAACATCCTTGAGTAACCTAGGCTTATATGTAGTAATTTTTTGGATGATGATTAGCATGATAACAATGACGAGATAGTCTATGATGGTGAGAAGATGTTTAGAGGACCAAATGCCTTATGATTAGACTGTACGTATGTGGCAGTTTAAGGTAAAGAGAGTAGAGTAGGACTAAGTACCAATTTGTGTTTATATATATATATATATATAGATATATTGAGTTCGTTGTTGAGGAGATAGATTTTGAATTTTGAGGACAAAATTTCTAAGGTAGATAGATTGTAAACCCTCTGAACCAAAATTTAGGTTTAGGAATTTATTTAGAATTATTCTGGAATAATTATTGGATGTTTTTAAATCATCTCTTTGATTTTTTTTTATTCAATAGTTGCACATTACCGTTGTTTAAATATCTAGAGCAATGCACTAGCATTTGCTTTTCAAAAAAATTCACATTCTTGACCTAGATAAGCCTGTCTTAAGTCCTACTTTTTGTGTCACTTGTTTATGCACTCTCTTGTGCTTTATTTTAATTTTACAATATTCGTGCATATTTTCTAATTTTAAATTCAACTTTGCATCATTGCTCGTTTCAATCAAAATTGGAGACACAATCTCGACCCGTTCCTTGTAACCCAATATTTATCAATAATCTATTCTGAGTCTACTACGTCCATGATACTTGTGTCCCACCCAATTTAGATCCTATGCACTTCCGATTAATTAAAGAACACCATTGACACTAATTTTAACTAAATTGGTGCAATGACTCAACCTAACCCAAAATTAGACCCAAAACCAATCCAAACCCACACCACACCCTCATGGCTCATACTAAACACCACACACTATTTTAATCCACTATATCACACCAAATGTGGTATTTTTCCTCATCCAATCCCAATGTCCCTTGTTTGTGCAATTTCCCAATTATTAGGGGCTTTTGTGCAAATAAGCAACTAGGTGTCCACCTCCCATTGGAGCAAAACCATAAAGAAATGCTCCCTTCATTCTTTGACCGGACACCCTTTATTTTTCCCATATTTTGTGTCTACAACACACCACTTTACACCTACCTCATCACCACCCTCCATTCTAATTTACCCTATCCCAACCACTCATTTCTTCATAAGGAATCTCCCCCCTCCCTAGAAATAGCCATATGGCCGGCCCTAACCCCCATGCCCTCCTTCTCTCTCTCTTCTACATTAACTCTCCCTCCCTCTCTCCAAATTTTAGCAGCCAACACCACCCCCATCCAACCGAAACCCTAAAATTTTACCTCCTTCCTCCTCCTTCTTCTTCCTCCTCCGACCAGAGCAATCACCACCACCTCCTCTATTCAACTTCACCACCACCAACATCGACCACCTCCTTCATCCTTCATCCTCCCTCTTATCATGACCGCCACAACCTTTTCCTCCTCCACAGCCATCACCATCGCCACCATTACCTCCTCCTCACATCACCACGACCATCCCGCCACCACCTTCTCCTCCTCCACAGCAATCACCATAGCCATTACCCCGGCCATCATCACCACCGCAACCTCTTCTCACGACCAACACCACCTCCTTCTAATCCTTCCACCACCATCTTCACCACCGCCATCATCACCACCATAGCCATCACCCCGGCCATCACCAACACAGCCATCCCGCCACCACCATCTTCACCACCGCCATCATCTCCACCACTGCCACTAACATCATCACCACTACCATCATCTCTGCCAACCACCACCTCCAGTAGACCGCCGCTATCCTCCCCCCCCCCCCCGCGGCTGAACTACCGTCGCAGCAACTGCTGTTGTTGCTGCGCCTACTGCATTTGTAGTTCTTGTAGTGTTATTCTGGCCGGAGCAGGCCGTCGAGCACCCCCCCTGATGACCGATGACTCCCCCCAGGGTACCCCCGACCTTCGACTAACTCCCCCGCAGCGGGCCAGACCACCGTCGTCACCTATACGGTCGCCCCGAACCTACCCACGCAGACCACTGCATAGCAGTAACCACCCTGACCACCTGACTTGGCACGGTGTGTTCTCCTCCGTCTCTCAACTATTTTTTGAACCATCTTCACAGGTGTGTTCATGTCACTACCCCATTTCCAGGGCAGGATATTTTTTATTTTCATTTGGTAAATTGTGTATTGATCATAAATATTTGTATTAATATTTAATTAGTTGGTTGTATTTATTTTTATTAGTTATTTTAGGATTTTGGCTAGTCTGGACCCATGTCAGACCCTAGTGGACCCATGTCAGACCCAACCAATGCCCTTTTCAGACTTATTTATTGGTGTAGATTAGTTATTTATATTTTAATTAGTTAGTTGGAGTGATTAGGGATTAATTAGAGTACATTTGGAACCCCAAACCCAAACCCTATTTTAGCATGACTTAAGAGAGGGGTGTTTTGGTCTTTGTACTAAACACAAACCTAAACCCTAACCTAATTCCTACAAGGTCGGCTCCCCCCCCCATTCCATTTTATTTCTTCTTCTTCTTCTTCATTTCCCACTCTCCATTCTCTTCTTCTCTTCTTCCATTTATTTCTTCTTCCAAATTCAAGTAAGTTTTCTCCACTTTC